>CM056559.1:21690564-21888064 GCA_029721515.1 Synanceia verrucosa
GTGCACCAGCAAGCATGGCAGCAAGAAATCACATGTACACACAACACAGCAGCTCCACAGCATCAACACACACTGTCACACAAAAACATCTGCTGTCCATCAAAGAGTAAGATCTGAAAATAATAATCCACACAGACTGTGTCAGTATGAGGCAATACACGCAGTGAGAACGCCTCACGCCTGCACTGACGGCATCATCAAAATTATTCAGGTCAGCATCAGCACCTCGTCTCTCATCATCAACATCCTCACACCTGCATGCAACACTTCCACCTGCACCTCCAACCCTCTCTCCCAACTGCGAGGCAGATATGCCCTTTTACCGGCAGCGTTTAGCGGGAACAGCCCACGGGATTGTGGCAGCTGCAGGCAGCCGCTGGTATCCGCATCCTTGCCGGTCTGCTGTCATATACATGCAAAGGCGCTCTTCAAGCGGAGCCAGATAGAGAGAGAAAGAGGACGGGAAAGGAAAGGAAAAAGAGAGCTGTAGAGAGAGGAGAGGCACCTTCTGGAGAGCTGAGCCACACAAAAGGTGTGCTGAGCAAGAGGGTAAATAACAACAATACTGGAGGCTGAGAAGACAGACTGGAGACTTCAAACTGAGGCTGCGCTCCGCTCTCCCTCCCTCTCTCTCTCTCTCTCTCTCTCCCTCTCTCCCTCTCTCTCTGCTATGTTGTTGAGGATTCAGTGCACACTCAACCAGGAGAGAGAGGAGGGCGGGGGAGGATCAGTGACGACTGAGAGGGCAAGAATGAGGAGGACACAGAGAGGAAGAAGGAGAAAAAAAAGAAATCATCCTCCCAAAACAATAAAATGGCAGGCTGCCCCTCCCCTGCCTCGCACCTTCAGCGAGTGGGTGAGTGGGTGGGATGCTGGGGTGTGTTGGAGAGAGCTGGGGTGGAGGCGGAGAAGGAGAGGAGAGGGAGGAGCGAAAGACTGGGATTTTTTGGGTGGTGGAGGAGGCAGGCGATACAGGCAGTGCCTCCAGGCTCACCGGTCACGGTTAGTGATGCTGAGCTGGAGGGGGAGGTGGGCTTTAAATTGTGTCAAAGCAGGGAGAGTGTGAAGGGAGACGGAGGAAGAGCTTGTTTTTTTGGGGGGGGGGATTGAATCACGCAAGCTCACGACTCCTCTACAGCTGCTTTTGTTTTTGCCTTCCCCCCCAACCACCATCCCTCTCATCCTCTCTGCAGCAGCAGTGCTCTCCGTATGCAGCTTGCCTGACTGCTGCAGTGGTAAAGCACAGAGAAAAGAGAGAGAAACAGTAGAGGATTGGACAGAGGAGAGGAGAAAGAAAAGAGGAGGGTGGGAGGAGAGAGACAAGTAGCAGAGGACTGGACAGAGCAGTGATTCACCCTGAATGATGGATTTAAAGTTTGATCGATTAGCCTTGTTTTCTGACACCCCCTCTGTTTGTCACCTCTTCCCAGAGCGATCACACACTCGATCACATGTGCAGACGAGTAAGGACATGTCAGCTAACACGAGTAAACACGCCACACACATTCACACCTACACAGGAGTGTGTACACACTCTTTCACACAAACACACACACCCACAGGTCCTGTGACTGCAGAGGTCATGGAGGGTCACAGCCTGATGTCCCTCTTGAGACTGTCAATGAATTGAATGAGGGAAGAGGAGAGAGGGAGTGTGTGTTTGGGGTGGTATAGAATGAATGAGCATGAATGAGGGAGGGGGAGGAGGAGAAGTTTGTCTGACGTAAGAGGAACAGAAAAGAAGAGGGAGAGGAAGGAGAGAGTTGGATTCACAGCCTCTATTGTCACCATCATCATGTCAGTGACCTCAACATCTTCAAGTATATCAACAGCTAAAATTACCCCCAATTCATTATTGAAATATATTTTAAAAGGTCCGCATTTCAAGATGCACTGATGAATCATATTTGGTGAATAACATATATAAATATGTAGATGAAGCAAAGAACCCGACTTTTGGCTAGTAAAAATAGTCAAGCAATCAAGTCAGGTACTGCTGTAGACCGCTCCATGGCAGAGCTGATTTCAGGACAAACACTACACTAACTCATCTAAAGCACCAGTCCATACTATCTTTGCAAGCACTACATGTATTATATAGAGACAGACTGGGTTTAGCAATGCAGCCTTTGGGCATACACCCGCTCTTTTCCTGAAACAAACCAGGAGGTCAGGCTGGGTAAAAACTGAGTTCAATCCTTCAGTAACCTTTAATCCCATATGTGGATCGACAGGTTGAAAAGATACTGTTGATGATATAAGGACAAGTATAGCCATAAATTCTTGCACATAGTGAAACCAAATACTAACACAGATACATCTTTTAAAACTACAATTACTGCCTCATGCTTGTAGTCAAGCTGCAGTTTACATTCACGTCTGTCCAAAATATCATCACTTTATCATTTCATCCTAACAAAACATGTTTGTGACCTTTGACCACCAAAATGTATTCAGTTCATCAAAGACTCCAAATGTAAATTGTGCAAAATTTTAGGAAATTGCCTCCAGGTGTTCTTGAGATATTATGTTTATGAGAATGGTGAAATAAATAATAAGTTCTTTTAAAATGCAGCTGTTTTGAACACGGTAATAAAAAGCAGTAATTTGCTCTGTTGTAATTTCAGCTTAGCTGTATAACTAGTGTAAGTCTGGTGTAACTTGAACTATAAAGTCTGTAAATAAAAATAAGTTAACCTTGTTCGTTTGACATTTCATGTTGGTCTGTCCACACTTGTTTAATTTGTGTTGAACCGACATGACACATCCATCACACAAACTGAGTTTTAAGAGGGTAAAAAAACAACATGTTCCTGAATACCAAAGGTTGTTCTGACACCCACTGAAAGAAGGCTATTGTACAAACTACCTGTAGTGTAAGTTGCTCTGAAATCTTTATTAGAAAAAATGTCTGCTTACATAAAGCTAAAGTCATAAATGTGTTGGCAGGTGTTGGGAAAGCAGCAGTGAGAAGCAGGAAACATGAGGATGCAGCATGGACCAAACAGAGGAACACGCCCTGACAGCTGAGAGCTCAGGTTCCTGCAGACTGAAGCAGAGTCACTCACCCACTGTTGGTAGGGGAAGACTCCTTATGCATACTGCGTTTCTACAGAGCCACACATGAGCAGACAGACAGCGGTATGGCTGACTGACACACACACACACACACACACACACACACACACACACACCTATATGAGTATGCACACATGAACACAGTGAGATACACTCTTCCTCTTTTGAATTAGTGATGAGGAGCTGTGCTGCTGAATTATTCAGTTGAGCCAAAGAAAGTTGCTTAAACTAAACAAGGAGAAGAGAGTGAGAGAGAGGTAGAGGTAGAGAGAGAGAGAGAGAGGTGGAGAAAGAGAGGTCGAGGTAGAGAGAGAGAGAGGGATCAAAAACTGCAGAAGCCAGCAGAGGTGAGGTGTGTGCAGCTGCAGCACAACTGGACCACTGATAGATCCTACTGAAAAAGAATTAGGAGGAAACTGACGAACTAAAAAACTGTTTGTATGATGTCAAAGTGTAGATAAATAAAAGAGCACATACTAAACTGACATAAATTTATGAATGGTAAGAATTACTGCTAATTCAAAACCCCATATATTTAGCTTACATTCATTTGATTTTTGGTTTTGTAATCTTAAATCAATCTTAAAACAGCTGCAAAACTGGAAATTTCTTTTGCTGCCACGAGAGGCAGCCAAAATGTGAAACTGGTTACAACAAAAAGTATCTTCAGATGGGATCATATGCCATGACGACATATCTGACCAGTGTCCCTGTCCTCCTTGCTCAGACCATGCCCATCCTCAAACTTGGTTGTGACACCATCGTGGTGACAAAACATGTCCATGGTCAGACAGAAGCATAAACATCTGGCTATAAGCTGCCTCTGTGGTAGATCCAGCTGCAGTAGATCTCCAGGAGCATGTTACCATGAGGGCACAGAGGTGAAACAATGGCAGTGTTTCTGTGAAAATGCTCTTGAACCACTTTAGTAAGACTTGTGCACCAGTGAGTTCAACCAGAACAACCAGCCTCCTACCTCATGACAGTCCTGAAGGAACCTCTGAAGTTCCCACTGGTCGTTCAGTTTTTCCAGCCACTGCTGAGCCAGCTCTCTGTTCTGGTTTCCCCTGAAATAGTGAACAAAATTATAACATATGTAGGTGTGTGTTTCTATCATTGTTTATCTTCACACTTTCTCACCCAGATGCTGAGATTAGGACCATCTAAACTCACTATGTGACCATAATCTGCTCATTTGATTGTCCCCCATGGGAGGAAAATAGGTCCAGTCAGCTAATTCATGTAAATTAAATCTAAAAACCACATGGTTCGTCACATTGTTTGCTGTTGTTGGACAAAAAAAAAAACCCAACCCCCACTCGATACACACATACACACACACACACACGCACACACACACACACACACACACACACACACACACACACACAGATTTCATGGTCAGGTGTCAGCTGTGGACTAAACAGACTGAGCTCTGTTTTCTATGCGTTGTTCCATTCATCCTTTGGGGTAACCCTCTCCTTTGAATTCTTTACATTTATTCTTTTTATTATTGCTGTATTGTGTCGGACAGCTGCTTACTTATTTGTGCTTTAAAACTGCTGACGGCAAGAAAACATTTTAAGAATTTCATCGCCCATAGACATATCTAACATTTAATGAAGGAAAATAAAACTACTAAAGGAGACTATTTGATAGCTTTCAAAGTAAAAGTGGTACTATATTAAACACTGACAGATGATGTCTTCTGCTTCAGAGCTTTCTCCTCAAATTAGTCTAAACCTTTATCCGGGTAATTTAATGTATGAGGTACCTGTTGGCGAGGGTGTCGATGCGTTCCTTGATGCGTTCAGAGTAGATGTTACTCTGGCTGATCAGACTCTCTCCAGCTTCAATTACAGCTTTGATCCTGTGCAGGTTCAACTCCATGGTGGTGGTGAAGTCCTTGTGTTTCTTTATGGCGGCCTCCACCGTCTCCACTGTGGTGGGCAGCTCCACGTGAGCGAGGGCTGACTCCTACAAGATGAAGATGGGAACAGTGTGGTGGATCCGTGGTTGACTGAAGTCAGGAAGAATAAAAGAAAGACCTGAAAGACTAAACAAAGCTATAGTGGGCTCCAACCAATTTTAAGTCCACAGTATATGATAATCAATATGAATTTGGATGGTTAGTCCAGCAAAATAAAACATTCAAATCACATTTAAATTAAACTGTGTCATCTGTTACTTAATATATGTGACTGTAACTGTTTTGCATTTGTCTTTTAACTCATTGACGTGGTCAGAGGCAGAACAGAGAGAGGCAGATAGAAGGCAGATACTTTGATGCTTATTGAAGAAGAAATGCTGCTGTCTGACTGCCCTGCCCAGGCTGATAAGGAGAGCTGCTCCCAGGTAAAGATCTTTAATCAAACCTTAAGGGACGTTCTGACCAGCACACAGGCATATATCACACAGACACACACAAGAGTCAAGGACAGCTCTGCCTCTGACATTTCAGATTAGAAAAAATAGAGCTGATCTGATACCATCTTTACTTCCTGGTACTGATAACTCTGATAAGTGACAACGCTGCTGATTCTGAGTATCCATCCAATGCCAGCACATTAGAAACAAAAATATATATATGTTAATATTATTTTTTTATGGACACTAGTAACCCTGCTGACTCAGGTTTGTAAAACATGAGCAAATACATACAGTAAATGAATTCCATTTCTTTTGGTATCTAGGTCGAGGCAGGTAGAGCTGGAAATGACCTGAAATTCACATTTATATGGCAATATGAAACTAAATGAGTTATACCTCATTTCCAGTTATACCAGTTTAACCGACGATGTTCTCACCAACATCATTCACAAGAAGCGTGTGAAGGACAAATTCAGAGATGATTTCAAGAAGATCAATATATACAATAGAACAAAAATGTCAGATGTGAGTAACTGTATTTTTGAGTAACTGCTCGTCTCTTCTTTGCTTTGCTCTTATGAAAGTACAGTATAGTTTCTATTTTTGACTAAAACACATTTTTAAAACTGCCTTTTAATTCAGAGCTCTATTTCAGCTGCACTGATTCTGTGTGCTTCTGGTCTACCACCATCAGAGCTAACAATCAGATGAAAAGGGAAAAATAAGATTCTTCACTGCCTCAGCGGCAGCCTGACACGCTCAGAGAGCCAACAACATAAAAGCACATCAAACAGCAAGTTGCATGCAACGTGCAACTGTCATATTACAGTAAAAACTTTAAATTAGATGATCACCAACAGTCATTAAGATTAATCCATTAATTAGAGATATTTATTTTGAACCACATTTTGGGCCAACAGACACTGACATTACCATCCTGAATTCTATTTTTTATTCTACAAAGAGCTGTCTGGAGACACTTTAAACTCCCACTACCCCCAGACTCTGTGTCTCACCTGGTTGTTGAGGAAAGATTCGGCCTGTTTGACATCCCTTAGAAACAGATGGAAAATGTGAGCCTGGACCAGAACTTCTCTCCTGCTCTCCCACATCTCCAGCAGTTTGTTCCAGCCAACATCGAGCTTCTGGAGCCACTGCTGCAGGGCGGCCTGAGGCAGGGGAGCCTCCTCAGACTCCAGCAGCTCGTTCATGGCCTGCAGGCGCTCATAGTCCTCTTCATACCTGCACAGAAAGAAACAACAACCATATTATCTGAACATGTGTTAAAACGTTAGAAATAATAAGCCTTTTGTTGTCGTCAGTAACCCACCGGCCAATCTCCTCTTTTAGGGCAGCATGTTTGTTGATGAGTTTCTCTGCCTCTTCCAGGTCGTTGGGTAGCTGGTCTGAGGCGGCAGACGTCTGCGTCTGGACCAACCAGGTGAGGAAAGAATCCAGGTCCTGGCAGTCGGGGAGAGGAACGTAACTTACATCTAATCAGTTCTATTGTTGTTCTGCAGTACAGAAGTTTGTGCAGACTGAAAAATCTGTTGAAAATACACATTATCACCATACGTGGCAGCCACAGTTTTCAGCCTTGGAGCCTCAAGTGTGGCATGGTGGTGTGTGGGTGTGAAGCAGTGGGCAAACTCTGAAAAGTAGAGCCAGTTCTTAAGTGCCTCATGTCTAGTTGAAGTCCATGAGAAAATGTGCCTACATGATTTATTACCTCAATAGAGTTTGTCACAGCTTGTCCACTTTCTTAGAACCTTTACCCTTTCAAAGCTGAAAATTAATTGTAAGGCTGAAATCTGTCAGGCAGGTTGCACGTGTGTGTGTGTGTTTGTGTGTGTGTATGAAGTTGTGTGTGTGTGTGAAGTTGTGTGTGTGTGTGAGTGAATGCATGTGCATATGCGCAGATATTGCAGATATTGCAGATATTGTATTTTTGTCCAGTCAAATTTCCGTCATTAAAAAAACAATTTCTCCACCACAATTTTCCATGTCTGTTGCTGCAAAAACTAGAAACCTAGCCTTGCATTAACTCTTGCACTTCTGGAAAGTTGAACCTTTCTCAACCTTTAAGCAGGTAGAGAAGGTTTCCATCGTCCTGAGATGTCTAATGTGGTTTTACACTGTTTTGAAAAAATGTGAGTTACATGTCACCTCACAGTCCTTACTCATTATGATCAGAGAAACAAATGAGCTATCTCTGTGTACCTGTATGAAGCTCTGCAGTCTGCTAGCCACCATCAGCGAGTCCTCACAGCCCTGCAGGGTGCGTTTCAGCTCCTCCCACTCCACACTGATGCCATCAAACGGCATGAGAACCTCCATGGCTCGACCTGGGTGGGCAGTGGCCATATGCTCCGCCTCTTCCTGCATCACCAAACAGAGATGACAATTAGGGGATTGTAACCTTTTATGCAGCATAATACAAAACCATTTTAAGCTCCACATTGTGTCATTTGTGGCTCCAATTTTATTTATTTATTTACTGCAACAAATGTCCTCTATGCTACTATCAATTACCATTACTTTGAATTATTAATTACAAATAAAACCGATTGAAATTTCCTGTAGCACAATAGGTGGTTTGTTAAATACAAAAACAAAAAAGTAAAAACAAGCAGGTAAGGTACCTAACAGCCACTATTTTTTACTGTAAATTATCTAGATATAGAACAGATTTATATTTAGTGCTTAACAAATGTATTAGAGCAGCTGTCTTGTTTGTCTCAAAGAGCATCCAGCAGCATTTCATTCAATTTAACCAGACTTTTCTTTCTCACTCACTTCCTGACACTTCACCATTTTAATCAGGAGTGAGGATTTTAAACTGAATTCACCTTTTTAGACCCAAATTGGAGCCAGAACAGTGGAATTAATCCAGAATAACAAACAAACACATTTTTCTGTTCAGAAATGACAGGAAATAACTGGAATCTCAATCAAAAAATAATAATAATAATAATAATAATAATAATAATAATAACAATGTTTGTTTCTGTCATGCTCAATTCACCACTGGCACATACTGGTGGTCCAAGCAAGACAGAAACAAAAAATATTTTGGTCATCAGCAGTACCGTTAATTTAGAGCAGCAGTGGTAAACACCTTAGACTGGGTGGTGTATACACACCGATCAGGCATAACTTTATGACCACCTGCCTAATATTGTGATGGTCCCCCTTTGTCTGCCAAAACAGCCCCATAAGCAACAAACTGCTCTATTCTGTGTTCAGACTCCTTTCTGTCTTCAGCAGCACTAACACCTCTGCTCTGTTGGTTCAGACCACCAGGACTAGCCTTCACTCCCCACCTGCATCAATGATCCAGGAACACACCACCAGAGCTGCAGTTCTGGAGATGCTCTGATCCACACCTCCAGCCATCACTGTTTGGTTCTTTTTGTCAAACTCCCACAAATCCTGATGCTTGAACATTTTCCTTCGTCTAACATCAACTTTGAAAACTAAATGTTAATTTATTGCCTTAAGAAGAGAAAATCAGTGTTATTCACTTCACCTGTCAGTGGTCACATTGTTATGCTTGATCAGTGTATACAGTATATAGAGAAAGGGGGAGAAAATACAAATACACTAAAAATACTCAATAATGTCTCTGTGTTAATGTTTTAATACAACGTTAATGTAATTCCCCACCTGCAGATGCAGGAGTTTGGGCTCCAGGACAGACAGGGCTCCTTCCATGGTGGACAGGCGTCTCTGCAGAGCCATGACTCCTCCCAGGTCGCTGCCCACGTACTGAGTGGCATCGATGGCTTTCCTCTTGTCCTGGATCTGGGACTTGATCTCAGCACACTCCAGCAGGTAGTTCTGCAGGCGTAACATCGAGTCCAGCTGATCTTTCTTCTGCTCAACCAGCTCCACGATGCTGTTCCACCTGGTGTAATGTGACACACGAGAGTCATGTTGATAGTTTGAGAGGGATGAAGGCAGTGAGGGGTGTGTGGTCCGGTGAGGCAAAAGTGTGTGATCATGAAGATCTGTAGTCTGGATTCATTTTAATCAGGCAGTATATCATTCACACTCATTTCAAAAGAGATTATGTATATGTACCTTGCAATTTCCAATTGTCTTATGTTTTAAGAACATAGAGCCAGCTTGGATCACTTAAACTGCACTGATTTTCAGATCAGACTACAACTCCAATGTTCCAGGTCAAAAGATCTGCTGTATTTTACCAGAAGTCATACCTTGTTTATTATTAGATCTGGTGATGATATATAAGCTCTTGTTGGAGAAATGATTTTGTTTCTGTCTGCTCAGTCAACTGAGATGTAAAAGCCAAATGTCTTCAGTTAATCCTGGCATTAAGAAGAGCCAAGCTGCAATTTCCGTAAAAGATGCATTTAACTCATTATTATGATGACCTGATATGACCTGATGTGACTAATGAGAGATAGTGGATTCAGTCTGCTCTTGGCCCTGGCGTTTGTCTGCTGACCATATCGTCATACAACATGTTCTCCCGATTCTGCTCCAGACCAGCAGGTCTCAATACGCACATATTTAGCCAAGAAACACACACACACACACACACACACACACACACACACACACACAGAGATTCTTGTGACTGTAATGAGGTAATGGCAGAGATGCTGGGAGGCAGACAGGGCGCTCAGCAGGCTGGCAGGAAAACAGCTCGGTGACACTGACCTCAGAGCTGCAGAAGTCGTCTTAGAGATGCAACATGCTGGTGCATGTGTGTGTGAGATGGAGATCAGTACACAGAATGATTTTTTTATGTATTTAAATCTGAAATAAAGGATAAATATGTATGCTGACATGAATGTAAGTCAAAATGCTGATTATTAAATATCTGTGTAGGTTCTCAGTTGTCCAGGTCAAGGTAAATCAAAAGAGTCAACTGGACTTGCCCTAATCACAGAAAGGAGTCATAACGAGACCTGTTGTTCTGGTGAGTTGTTTGTTTATTTGTTCAGAAATATCTGGACTCTCTACCAGTCAGTGAGAACTGAAGAAGCCTCTTGAATGATGAGAGGAGAAACGTCTTTTTGACGGTGACTATTTTTTAGCTCTTCGATTGACTATTTATAAAAATAAATTAATATTGTAATAGATGTAATGATTTAAAGAGGTTTTATTTTCATTGCACAACTGTTAGCAGCAATACAATGAAATTGCATTGGTACGCCAGAACAACAAGTCTAAGGATAAATATATATACATAAAATAAATATCAGTATAATAATAATACTGTACAGAGAGAAACAGTTACTGTACTGTTTATATTCATTTTCAAGATTTTTTTTTATTTTAAATTTGAAAGTCAGAACTGTGGAGGATGAAAGTGAGCTGTAAACAGATGGACACTATGGTAGAAAGAAAATATTAAACTATGTGTTTTACAGAGGGAAAGTATTCACCGTACAATGTACTTCAGCTTTTTTGTATTTTGTTTCAAGGTTAGTGGTGTGTCATTGTGAAATTACACTCAATAACCCCAATACTGAACACAGTGTCCATATCTAAGCACATCAAAGATAGGATGCAGTTTAGATCCTAGAACTGAAACAGAATTTTGATATTAATACCAAAGTATGAAAGATGAGATCTGTGTTTTTTTTATTTTTGCTCTCGGCTGGCCTCGTCTTGACTGAAGAGGCCAGCACAGATGGTCGCCCTGAGACCAACACTATGTGCCAATGTCACAAGACTCAGAGACACCCGGCTGTAGCAGTGGTCGGTGGATATGAGTGAGACGGATAGAAAAGCAAAGGCAAAACCTGGATGTTAGCATAAATACCCAAATTGGCCAAACAGAGGGAGAGACACATGCTGCTATTTTACATTTACATCACAGGCACTGAACTCACACTCCACAAAGAAACTAAGTCAGTGACTGACAGGACACGAGGCGCTTGTCAAAAGACAATTACAAAACATCACCGTGCGATCAAAAAGAATCTGGAGAGTATGAGTTCCCCTGAATAATAACACAACCCCATGAAAACTCTCTGCCTCGTCATCTCTCTTTTCTCTGCATGTCAGTCGGCCTCCCACCTACTCCTCCCCCCTCCTAGTAAATAGGACTAGAGAAATGAGAGGCTGCTCTCTGCCAACAGTACATGAACATGATTAAATTCACTTCAGGATATAAGTTTAGATTAATTTACTGAAACTTATCATTTAGCACATCCAACAACAGCAGCAGTTACTATGACTGAAGTGAAGATTTCTGCTAGTTCTGATCTGAAGGCCAAAATCTCTGTTTGATAGTTCTAAGCAGTGCCAGTGGCACACACATCTGTGTTAGTGAGTGGACACAGTGTTAGTGTTTTAGTGCACATTACAGTATGTTACTGTCCACATAGGGCTTTGTTGACATTGTCATTATTAATAGTAGTGATTGTAACTGTCGTGGAAAATACTGAATAGTCAATGAGGAAAGAATGGATGCACCCAGGAGCCTCCCACGGTTGATTAAAGAAGTAACATTTATTGAAGATTCTGATATATCAGGAGGAATATGAACTTTGTCGTGGACAACCGTACAGCTGCCAGAGTCCGCCACATATTCCTACCTTTCCCTATGGTGCTCAGCCTTATAAACTAACACCCAGTTAAGTACAAGTATATTACCTTACATTACTCTTTAGTAGCGTTACAGTCAGGGCATGCTCATTCTAAGCTCTGAACTAACAGTGGCGCCTGTTTTGCTGACGCTCAGCCATCGGCCTTATCAAAGGGCCAACGCTGGCAGACTCCTCTGACCTTGGTTACCTAGTCAACTTAGAGATAACTAGCCATCTGTTTTCCTTGAGACACTGTGCTTCAAACCTGCATTCTGGAGGGACAGTTTAAAAAAAAAACAACACTAGCTCACCCTAGGAAACCCTAAATTTAGAAAAAATCCATAACAGTAACGTGTTAATTTTACAATCACTTAATAATACAATCAACACAACACTCACTGATTTAGCTTTCCAAATAAAAATGACTGCACTGTAACTACACTGAAATTTAAATTGACCGTAGGTGTGAATGTGAGTGTGAATGGTTGTCTGTCTCTATGTGCCCTGCGATGAGGTGGTGACTTTTCCAGGGTGTACCCTGCCTTCCTCCCTAAGACAGCTGGGATAGGCTCCAGCCCACCCCCCCGCGACCCTATGAGGATAAGCGGTAGATAATGGATGGATGTAACTACACTGAAACCTATGCAGCCTAACCCATATTATGCCTGGCTCAAACTACACAACTGTCAGAGTCGTTGACTCTCTGAGCTGTTCACACTACGAGACTCTTCTCCCTAGTCAGAGTCTTGAGTCACTACATGACTGTTCGCTGATGGGAGTGTTCACACTACACGACTCTCTATTCAGCAGGAATGCTCGACTGCTGCACTGCTGTCCAGTCAGCCGCCTCTAGTTAATTCCTGGTTAAATGACCCGCTTGTTGTTTTCTAGTGTATACAGTGATCAATGAAATGGCTCTGAGGCTGACAGGAGCTTTTCTTTTTCCAAGCTCATCATTTATTAAACTTGTGGGATAAAGAAAAATATGTGGCATTTTTCTGTATTTCACTGTAAATATGAGTGACTGAATATATAGACATATTGCCTTCCAAACACTACAACAAAGCCTCTTCTGCTATCTTTGAAGATGTATTTCAGCTGTTTCAGTGATAATTGTAAACACAAATATTTGCACACTAGAAAAGGATGAGCAGCTCATTTGACCAGGAATTTGTGAGAGGAGGCTGACTGGACCTCAGTCAACGAGCAAGCTTTCATCGCAAACACGGACAATGAGCAGAACACAGCCATGCAGGTTGTTTGTGTGCTTCTATGAAGTGATAGAACAAAGAGAGAAAAGTTGTTGTTGCTGCTGCTGCCACTGCTCTGCTGCAGCTGCTGCTCCTTTCCGAGTTGTTTTTTTAAAGGATAATCTAATATATGGCATCAGACAAAATAAACATACCTCACCTAGTAGGATTAGTAGCTGCAGTATTAACAGCAGTGATATTTGCACTTTAGTATTGAAGTGCATTGTTATGCCATGTACTAATAGAAGCGTAATGTTACTGTGGTTGTTAATGTCAGTAGGAGTACATGCAGTTGTTGACTGTGGTAATGAGGGGCAGTGGTTGTAGTTGTGGCTGTTGGGAGTTCAGTTTTGTTTCAGTACCTGGAGTTGAGGTGATCCTGACAACCTCTGACCTCTGAAGAGGACGGATGACCTCCATCCAGCAGCTGCTGGACTATCTGGTTAACGTCCAGGATCCTTCCCATTAGGCTGTTCATCTCCTGGTCCAGGCTCTCAAACCTACAACAAAAAATATTGTGGGATACAATGGAAAAAAAATTGGGCTGCAACTAAAGCTCATTTCAACTGTCGAATAATCTATCGACTTACAGAATTATGAAGAGTACACCTATTCAGTGGCTCTTATTTAGCCATCAGCTTTTAAAATCAGCTTGAGGTAAAAATAAATAAAATACGGTACGATAACAATAAAGACAATAAAGATGATTAGATTCAGAAATATTTATGAACTATGCTGCTCAATAGGCTGCTACAAGATTAAAAATAACTTAAAAATTTAAAAGCCAGGACAGGCAAAGTGCTGATAAAAATATATACATATATATATATATATATATATATATATATATATATATATATATATATATATATAATTTATTTTTTTACACATTAGCCATGGCTTTGATGTGTTTAGGGAGGAATGTTCCCAGACTTTCAATCTTTTAAGTCACAGTGTTGTTGCAGTGGCCGCAGCAATTTTTCCCTTGCTTGCCTTTCACCAGTCGCACTAAATCGCACATGTTCGTTTCCGGCTAGAAAAACAGGGGCGATGACGTCACCGACTATTATGGACAAATGAAATGGTTGGCAACAAATTCTATTACTGATTTTAGTTGAATACTTTGACTAATCGTTGCACCCCTTGGCAAAATCAGTGTCTTTTTCAAGGGCGTAAAACTTTGATCTCTTTGATCAAAACATTTAGTGCCACAGCAATCACTCCTTCTACCTCCCCTTCCTCTCTCTAATCCTCACCGGTGTGCCACCATCTCCACGTCCTCCAATCTCTCTGGGATCTCCATCTTGTCCAACCACTGCTCCTTCTCATCAATCCACAGCTCACAGGCATTGACCTCGCTGAACATACGGTAGACGGCAAGGGCATCATGAAGCCACTGCTGTCTGAGTACCGCCACTTCAGCCACCTCAGTATACAGCTGTTCCACCTCTCCCATACGCACCTGCACCTCCTGCAGAGAGAAAAGCAAGGACATAGAGGAGAAAAAGAAAAGAAGTAATAGGACGTTCAAAATACTTCATTCCGAATAAAGTCAAACATCCTCTCCCTGCTCACCTCCTGCTCACGGTACCGCAGAGGCAATGCCACCATGTGTTTGCGCAGTGTCACTACATGCAGGCGATGTTTGTCGACGGCCTCGCTGACCCCTCTGTGTTTCTTCAGAAGGGACTGTGTGGAGTACTCGTCATGTCCAAAATCTTCACTGGAGACCAGGCGGTAAGCGTCCTGCAGCCATGCCACCAGGTCGTCCATCTCCGTCGAGAACTGAGAAAAGTTTAGCGCCTCCTGCAGGTGGCCGAGCCGCTGCGCAGCCTGGTCCTCCAGCCTCTTCCACTCGCCCTTCACCTCCATGATGCGCTCCTGGATCCCCGCCGTCCCAAAGTTCTTCTCACTCAGGATCTGCTTTCCTCGCTTCATGGTGTTCTGGAAGAGCAGGACAGGATGGAGGAATAAAGGTGTTACACCAAATTATTTCACACTGTATGCAGTACAGGTTTGAAGGGGTTCATCAAAGTCACACAGTGACACAAACCAGCAGCCATCAACTGTAGGTAACATACTGACTATGCACACTGCATGTAGCTCATATAACTCAACTTCAAAACATGCAGACTATCCCTTTAAAGTAGTGTTTTTGTAAGTGAACGCAGAAGTCATTTTTAAATGCATAGATTCAGTGACGTATATGAAGTTCAGAACAGGATCTCCACGTACTGTGAGTGTTCCAGGTGCTAATACTTATGGACAAACACACAAACACACCTGCAGCAGCGACCGGTGAGCCAGCAGTTCTCCAGCCAGAGTCTTGTGTTTTTGTAGTAATTTCAGCACACTGCTCAGGTCCTTCCCGTAACCCTGAGCAGCCAGGATGGAGCTCTTCTCCCTGATCCAGACCTCTGACTCCTCCAACTCCTACAATTCAATCAAAGCATATCAATATTTTAAAAAAGGAAAATCTGTAGGTTTTACAACTTACCTAAGTCTAAAACAGAAAAAAGTGGGAAAGAGGGAAAGAATCAATGAAAAAATAAATGAAATGCAGGACCAAAAAAAAAGATAAAATATGATTGAAAGACAAATGGAGATAAGAAAAAAATATGTAAAGCTATAAAGGAAATATAGAATAGTTCTCCTCCATAATCCCTTAAGTCCAACACTGATCCCAGTCTGTTTCTCAGAGCCTCCCATAAGACAGAGGAGGAATCAGCCAAATAGATCAGTAATGCCACATAATCAGCAAAAATCAGCAGTGTTAACCAATGAGTCTTTGGGAAAAATTATCATTATACAGCCATTACTTTCATAGTTCCTTCTAAAAGCTGATTCACTACCATTAAGAACTCATTCATCACCACTGTGTTATCAAAGTGATGGACAGCTTTTCCAGGAGATAGAAGCATGGTAATCTGACACATGACTACTGCTAAATGAGACAAAATGATGCATATCAGAGCACAAAAGAGACGTGATAAAGGAAAAATGCTGTTGGAATTCTGATTCTTTTCAAAAGATTGTAGGGAGGGTCCATACAAGGACAGCTTCATCACAACGTCTCTTTTTTTTTTGTCAGAGTAACTAATTGGATTATCATTTTTACCCTCTCTCACAGCCTACAAGCGCTGCAAAACACAAAACATGGATGCCCTGAGGTGTGGAGCAAATTGTCATGCAAATCAGCAAACAGCAGAGTATTATTACTATTATTATTATTAGTATTATTATTATTATTACAGCTGTGATTCATGGCCTCTTCATTTCATTCATATATGTTAGATCTCTCCTTTAATTAGCCAGCTTGTATGGAAAATGTCTTAACTGAATAAAATTAAAGGCAGAAAGAAAATCATCACAGTCATCACTGATTGATGATTACACTAGAGGTGGCAGTGTGCTTCTGCAGAGACCCTGCAACCCTCTAGCTGCTTTCTTATTTTGCAGACATCAACCAATAAAAACGAAGCGACCAGGTTTCAGATAGTAAGCATGTGTCGAAGAGGAATCTACAAAAATGGCGCCCGCAACCGACAAATCCTATTTATTCTGCCTCTGCATTGATGCACATATAAACTTGGGCCATGTGACAGACTGTGGTCCAGAATCTTTCATGCTTCTGCAGGTTTAGGATGACAAACATTAAATTTTTGAGACTGACACCCCCTCAAATTTCTTAAAATGTCCCTCTCTTCATGCCAGCTGTCATTAAGGGAGAGAAGATGCAACACTCACTTTAAATATAGAGATTAAAGAAGCACATTTTACTCTACAAAAGAAAACGGTTCAGAACCTCCTTAATTTCTCACCTCCGCAACACTGGCTGATCACTGTGTAAGGTGGTGGGAATGTCGGAACGCTGCTTTCAGAAATTATAGAAATCGTAGGACGCACCTTCCAAAATTCCGACAGAAAGTCAACTTTTTTTCAACTATTTCCACAGCTGTTTAAAGCATCTAACAGACACTTTAGATAAACATCCCAGCTCCTTAACTTGCTCGGAAACAATCAACATGACATTATCCCGTCAGCCCAACCAACCTGGAAGAAGGCCCACAGCTGTCTGGACTCCTCAAGCTCATCACGCCTTTTAGTGGCCAGATGTTTCAGCTCCTCCAGACAGGAAGAGACATGGTTAACACGGTTGCAGATCACCTGTGGGTCACAAGGTTGGTAACCTAGGAAACAATAAAATGACTTTAATGACCACAATAAATGCAGCATTACATTCCTTACAGACACAGAAACAGTGTGTTGAGCAGATCATCATATGCCGATCAAGTTCCGAAAATCGCTTTTCCAGTTCAAATATATCTTCACTTGACTAAATGAAATCAATACTGGATCATTGCTTCCTCCTCGTTTCATTTAGTCACTCTATGATGGATAACACACACTGAGGAACAGTTCAGAAACAAGTGATGCCTCTTCACTGCAGTTAACAAGAATCTTACATTTTCACGTGCAACAAAGGTTATATCTTAATATTGTACTAACTGTTTTTTAAAAAAAAGTTTGAAAATATATAAAATGAATAGGTGTTCTGCATAATGATTATATATTTATAGCTTTGTGTATAAAATGGAAATATTTTTAAATATTAAATATTTTTCTTTCTTTTCATTTGCTTTCACCTAAGAGTACTCCTTTCAATACAAACTACAAACCTTGAACCTTAACAGAATTGATTAAATGAAACCCCAGCACTAAGCACGATATACGTGTGTGTGCGTACCTTCGACAGTGGTGAATTTGAGCGCCGCCGTGTTGAGTGTCTCAACCCTCTCAGCCTGCACTGCAATGTCGGCTTCCTGCAGGCTGTGTTTCTGCAGCAGGTCGTCCACCTCCAGAAGATGCTTCCCAAAGTCCTTTGACAACAGCTGGACCTGAGAGAGAGCAGGATGTGATGTCATTATACATCAAGATGACTTTTTAATTTCTGCTCCCTCGTTTGATTGTTCTCTCTTCCCTCTTATAGTAGTGTGAGTGTTCACTCTCTCTCTGTCTCACAGCTTCCAGTACCTGTGTGTTCTCCATCCAGTCGATCATGTAAACCATGTCCTGAAAGGTCTTCTGCAGAGCCAGGTTCTTCTCCAGCCGGGTCCTTCTGCCAGCCACCAGCTCCTTCAGAAGACTCCACTGGCCCAAGATATTCTCCTTGCGTGCCAAGATACGCCGGATGTCATAGTATCCTTCTGCCTCCATCTCTGCAGAAAGCTCCACCACCACACCTATTCTCTCTTCGTACGAGGCTATGTCCGCCTCAATGGCCTCGTGCTTCTTCATTGCTGCTTCGACTGCTGGTAGGTCATAGCCAAAGTTGTCCTGTAGGTAAAGGTATGCTTGGGTATGCACTTGAGACAGGATATGACACAAATGAGTTTAATTGTGCGTGTTAGTTGCATACTGGTCCACTGTTGTCTTTCAGACTAGTTGGGATGTTATAAGTCATGCTCATACGTGTCCACCTTAACAGGCTAACATTTGGTCTATTTACAGTAAATCTAACTCTGGTGTGGTTTGTTTGAGCAGTTATGGATACAGTAGCTGTGCTCTGGTGCAGACCAAAAGAACCGAATACAATGGAGCACACAGAATAAGTTAAATATAACGTCACAAGAAAGTCTTAAGTCACTCAAGATGAACTGGGGGAAAGGGGATTCATGCGCATTGTAGTGCTGACTCCAAGTGGATAAACTTCAACAGCAATATTTTCTCTTAGTTTAGAGTGTTTTAATTTGTCCAAACCAGAATAAATAGAAAGCAACCCAAAAGTAATTGACTCAACTGATTCAGTTGATTTGGAATGGCCAAATTGACTATGGCTTGTGAAAGTACCATTAAACTCACATTTCAGGTGAGAATGAGAAATTTCCCCCTTCAGAGGTGTGTCAAACTCTGCATGTACATCATTCAGCATTGTGACACTCAACCATCCCAATGTAGGGATATTAACTTGAGGGGATTAAAACTATATAGACTAATGCAGTTAAAATCAGTAATTTGCAATTACATAACTAATCATCGGCAATATTTGACTTTGCATCAATGCAAAGAAAATAAATAGGATGGTGCAACCTGTGGCTTAATTGCAAGTCTTCACTGGGATTCAGTTGAAGAAGTATGTTTATGTCGCAGCTGAATAAGGTCCCAACCTGTGATACAAGTCTCTGGTTCTCATTGAGCCAGGCTTGTCTCATGGTGGTTTTGTGGTCAAAGCACTGAGCCAGCAGCTCCAGCTTCTCCTGACGAATGAGCTCCTTGCGCAGAGCCACGCCCCTCTCATGCTCCGCTTTCTCCAGCCTCTCCCAGGCCTGGACAGAAAATAATAGCAGGAAAAATAAAACACAGAGTTAATGTAGAGAAATAAAAGCAGAAATAACTACTATAACAGGCCAATGTGAAAATGACGTTGGACTGAAGGTTTTTAGTTGCCACTTATTTGTTTAGTAAAAAGGGGAAATATTGTGTACAAAAGAAAAACAGCACAACAGGTGAATGTTTGACCTTGTTGATGTCTGAGATGAGCTTCCCATCATGAGGCACATAGGGTTTCTGGTTGTTAGCTCTGAGCTTGCTTTGGATGGTGAACAGAAGGACTTCGAGGTTCCCCTTCTCTTGAAACCTGAGTGAGAAACAGAAAACTTTATGTTTAGTGATCCTGTCCCTTCCTCTGTGGGATACACTGAATGTACTACCAACTTTCACAAAACAAAGATGCTCAGAGGTTCAGCGTCTTGCTCTAGGACAAGTTAGCAGCATGACCGCTTCTCTCTGCTACCCGGCTGTCCAGTGTCACTTTCGGGATGTATGAAAACCTGGGTGTTTATCACTGCTTTGAACCAATATGGTGACGCATTCAGAACAAATTCAGAACTACTCGATAAAAAAAGAATGATGTGTTATAGAAAGGACATTCAGGAGCTTAATTTGTGAAGATACAAACTGTCAACATTCTGAGAAAAACTAAAAGTACATAATCTATAGCAGGAAGTAACATTTCTTTTCATTATTGATTTATCTGCTGATTGGTTTAATTTTCTGTCACAAAAAGACAGAAAACTGTGAGAATTCAAATTTCTGGAATCCAAGGCGATTGGTTGACAAATTGTCACACAAAAAAAAAACATACTTGATGGGCTTCTCTATGGTGCAGTAGGTTGTGAAGGCCTGTAGCTGCTGCTGGACTCCAGTCAGTGAGTTGGCAAACTTCTGGTTGCTGATCACCGCGATGGTCTTTTCTATCCAGTCCAGCAGGTCTGACGCCAGAGCCTCATAGCGGTTGATGATCTTCTCTGCCTCAATACAATTGTCTAGTACCTGAGTCAGACAGACAGTAGATTCACAGAGAAAGAATGAGATAAAGAGTTCAGAAAAAAGGGGCAAGGAAAGACAAACTTTTATTTCTCTAGCTCTTAAACACACAGTATGTCATTTTCTCAACCCAGTAACAACAAAAGACAGAGTTTGGTGTAGTGTGGGATCATGGAAGTTTTCTTCACTACCATTGCTATCACTGCAGTCTGCTTCTCCCGGGTGGGATACCTTCAGTGTTCATCATCAATTTTTAACAGAGAGTGGAATTATTTGTAGATATCCTCCTCTCCAAAACAAACAGACCCAGTGATTAAAACCAGTAAAAACACTGATAAATCTTCAATATTATACATTTGAGACCCCACACATTTTGATGATTTCTTAACTTCCTTGAATATCTGAGAGTGTAGTCTGCAATGTGTCACCTTGCCAACCCTCTTGCCCTCCACAATAAGAGCCTTCATCTTGGAGAAGTAGTGGTAGTAGGAGACCACATAGGTGATGATGGACTTTTCGTCTGGGTTTTCTGTGTTCACATCTGCACCAGAGGGAGAGAGAGCAGAGGAGTTAATGTCTGCTTGACTTTCGGTGGAGGCACACTATTTATCCCAGTGAGTAAAGTATGACACTACTATGGGTCTAATATTTTGACGGACACCAAAACCAGTTAAAGCTCTCACCCTCTGGGTCGAGGAGTTTGGTGAGGCCCAGGTGCTGCTCAGCGATATTGAAGGCTTGCTGAAGGTTGTGGGTTGCGTTGGACCGTGTCAGCTTGTGGAACTCTATCAGGTCAGGTCTGGAGGGCAAAAGATGATAAAACAGGCTTTGTCTGTTTACATGTCTTTCCACTCCATCTTTGTCTGTTAAATGTTCTAAACGTTAGCGATAGAGATGTGGTAAGAACACTACCTACCTGTGTCTGTGGATGAGGGCATTGAAGGCGAGGCCGTCTCTCCAGCAGGTGGTGAAGTTCTGGATGTTGACCTCAGGGTACCTGGAGCACGGACAAATCTTTTCTTACATCTTTAAATGGAGACCAAGAAGGACTTATACTTACAGCTTGCAGTTTCCTGTATTTTTATTTCACTGCTCACCCTGCGGTTTTCATCTGGCACCAGAGCAGCAGGGCATCCTTGGCAGAGCGAGTTTCTCTGTTGTCCTCTGTCTCTATTTTGATCACCTGGATCTGAACAAGAACACAGCAAAGCAACAGTTCAGCTTTTGTGGGCGAGACCCTATAACACCTGCTGTCTTATGAGGTTTATGTAATGTGCTGCTTTCCTTTCAGGAATTTCAGTATTTATTTTATGGCTATAACTATGCTATGCTAAGCTTAAAAGATGATGAGCAGGGATGAAATCCATTAAGTAAAGCAATCATGTTTAAGATTTGACTAACTGTGACAAAGTCTGTCAGCAGCTTCAGCCCTGCCCACAAAGGCTTCGAATGGCTCCAAGTGAGGGCATTGCCACGAGAGCAACACCCAGCCCAATGTGGAAAAAACAGTAACAGTATTCCTGAAATCTCAAACAAAGACACACAACGAGAAAGAATTAACAGTAAAAACATACAAGAGCAATGAGAGTTGAGGATTTCAGTGTGAGGAAGTGCAGAGCCAGATGATAGGTGACAGTGACAGCCATTCAACCAATAACATCACACTGACATGATCTAAGGTAATTGGGGACATGACACCCTGGAATCAGCTGCTACCCGTGTTGTTAGGCACAACATTACACACATACGCACACACACACATACAATTAATATGAAAACACAGGCTAAAAGATGAACACATGAGCACAATGCTCTTTATTTAATTACACCATAATTAATATATAACAACAACAACAATCAATTACAAAAAAGATCTGAAGATGGAAAAAACATCACATCATTGTAAATTTCAGCAGAAAATGCTGCTTTATTCCATCTATGCATCTTACAGTTTCCCTTTGTGAATGAGGAATAAAGACTACACTACCTCCCAGGATAGTTATATCTGACATAGCTGCAGAACATACGTGGTAGTCGGTCGCGGGCTGTAGGTTATGTGGCGTTTTCCAGTGCAACTTTTTGGCCGCAAGTTAGTCCTGTAATGTTGGTTTGGTGTATCTGGGCCTTCACACATAAAGAATGACCCCTGTCCACACAAAGAGGCATACAGCTTATTAATTAAACACTGATATCAGCTGACACCTAATGCCAGGTATCAGGACTGAAAAAGTTGGATTGCTGTAACCCTAGACTACATGAATAACCTGGAAATCCCACAAAGAATGGGTTAATAATTAAAAAAAAACATGAGTTAGCTGCCATCCTAACAAATTTGAAAAACAAGGAAAACACACAGAAAATCTGCATCTGTACTTCATCTTGTCAGTTATACAGTAAAGCTACATTAAAGTGTCTCTATTCAGACTCATTGCAGTGTGTTAGGTAAGCAAAGGCACACACACAACATAAGGACATCCAACCAAACATATACAACACTATAATTTTAGTCTCTGTGAATGATAGCAGTCTGTTACTATAGTAATTACTGAGGAATATCTCCTCGTTTGCCTGTCAGACCTCTCCCTTCTTTCCTCCCTCTCTCCCTCCCTCTGTCTCGCTCCCTCTTACTGCAGTGGTTTGGCCCTACAGTACCTGCTGACTGGACAAAGTAAACTCTCCCTTTCCCCACAAAGGAAGGGAGGAAAGAGGAAAAGAGGTGACGATGAGGAGGACAAAGTGCAAGAGGGAAAGGTAACTGGACGCCTCTCAGACAACATGAATCCCAGCCATCCCTGGACGATTCTCCATCCTACTGACATTATGCTCAGCGCTTAAATATTCAGTTAGATTAAATTGGCAAGAAGCAACTTTTTTTGAAGTTTGACTTACTTTATTTAAATATGTATTTAAAGGAGGAGGATAGCACTTGCACATCTCCTTCTGAAGATAAATACAATAATAACACAACCCAACCTTACCCAGGTATTTTATTCACTCTGCTGACATATGAATAAGTAAATCATATAAAAACACTGTCAATATGTTGTCACCTCAGTTTGGAAACAAATGCAGTGTGTCTGATGTTGCTGGTAGCTCTCAGAAAAACAGAGACTAATCTGATACCACTTGGAAACACTTTAATGGAAACAGAACGAGATAGAACTGCTCTTTATTATGAGACTTAAGTAATGCTCTCCTACTGAAACACGCTCATAGCAACAGTACTTTTAGTTTCATATTGAGTTCATGATATTGTTACACTGGCTTCATGCAAACTCATTTTCATACTTTGTACCATTGCTTGATCTGGTGATTAAATCTAATTTCAAATTTGCTGTGCAACTCAGCGTACTGCTAGTCATATTATTTAGTGGATTTTTTTCTATTTAAACCCCACTATTTAATTTTCTACATGGTCCCTCCTGATAATGCTTTCAGTTCTGTTTTTTTTTCTTCTAGAGTGCATCACCAGCTTATTTACCTTGTTGTTCTGAAAAATATGTTTTAATGTTTAAATAATATCAATTAATAAATAATAATAATAATAATAATAATGGCAGGTGTCTGATGGTTGATAATAATAAAGAGTAGGGATTGCTGTAGCAGCCCATGACAGCTGGAATCTGAAGAAGCTAATTTGTATTTTAACTTTTGTTAATAATCAGAAACTTGACTGAGCACATGACAGCTAACACTGACTGAAGGTCACGGTTAGGGCTCACCCGTTATTTACCGCATCAAGGTAACCATCCTTTCCCCCATCCTCATTTCTTTCCTAATTACTCTTTCACATGCACACACACACATACACACATGCACACTCCTGAACACTAGTCTTCTGCACCGCTCTTCTTTCTCAGCGCATGCAAAATTGAAGAGGCCATCGACTTGGTGCCTCTTGGGAGCAGGAGAGCGGGACGACCGCCAAACATTCTGCTAATGGTGGTAGAGCTAATTGTCAGCTAAGAGTAACCCAAACTGTGCAGTTGCAGCAGCTTAGCTAGACTCAAAAATACAACAAAAGCAGTGTTCCTTCCTTGTGTTTGGTCACTGTACAGCACAGAAGCTATGGGATGTACTGCTGTGGAAGAGAGTGATATCACAGCTTTCCCTGTCTGAAATAGCGAGGTAAAGTGCTAACAGTATTCTATTTAGAAATTGAAACTTTGTTCAATACTGTTTCACAAGTCTGTGCAAGGTGTGATTTTATAATTACAATAATAAAGACTGCAAACTCTGACATGCACACTTGCATGTCAATAATGCCATGAACATTAATTACATGATACCATGTCATATCAACATTCACACTGAAATTATGAGTGCACATAGTATATTGTATCACTAGCCTGGCTTACAGAGGATCACTCAACATACTGATACCACAGTCTGTGCTTTTATGGTGGGTAGCCAGGCCTAGCTTGACAATACTGAGTCCCAGGAGATGGCTGCTAGGCGGCTGTGCACCATGAACATTACAGAAGTCTGAATAATGCTAAACAAGCATTTTGTGCCAAAGCCACGCTGTCGCGAAATAAAGAGGAGCCGTGGGCTTCTGCTGTACTTACATGGCAGGAACTGATCCTGTATCGCTGCTGCTAAGGCCTGGAAACCTGTGTATGTGTGTGTGTGACTAGATAGATAGTCTGACAGACTGCTGGAGTGTGTGTGTGTGTGTCCTTGTTGAAGAGCAGAATAGAAGGCAACTACTACCTCTAGGCCTCTGAGCCCTGAGTGACATTCAGGCTTTATCCACCAAACACTGCGGCGCTGTCGCACACTGATGATGCAGCAGTTGTGACAGCTCCCCCCAAACAGAACCGCTGGCAGATCATCCTAAATGAAGCCACTGCTGATTACAGCATCCTCATGCTTCACTAAGTAGCCTGGGACACGTGCCGGCATCTCAGTGCACTTACAGAGAGGCTTTTAAGCTTTAATATCCCACGGGAAGAATAATATTTGAAAGTCAGTCATAGTTTTGTGTTTCGTCTAGTGTACTAGGGTCCGACATTAACAGTTGTCCGAATGCCCGGGGCAAGTAAAAAAAGCCCAGCGGGCCAGCAGACCGACTCTGAGATTTATTTTTAATCGTGTATTTCCTCATCTGTTTCTGTTGCTGTGGAGCCTTGTGTAGCAGGTTCCTGGTGCCGAGATTCTTTATTGGTAAAATAATATGATTAGTTTTGGAGCGGCAGTGATTTATAGCTGGTGATGAATAGAAGAGGTGAAGAAAAGGTTCTATTGAGTAACACAGACTGATTTATTTGCCCGATTTATTTAAAAAATGTATACAGTCATCAGGAAACAGATTTTAGTAAAATATAAGTCATGAGCGAAAGTATGCACCACACAGTGGGAAAAAAAACCCTTAGGCAGGGCAAGTAAGAATTTAGATGGGGCAAGTAGATTTGTGAAGTACTTGCCTGGCAGGGCAAGAATGAAAAAACCTTAACGTCGGACCTATTAGCTGGAATGATCCATGTGATGCTGCAGGTATCAGACCACTAACCCTGCTGTTCTTTTAAGCCATTTCATGTATTTACTATATAGTCTAGTTTTTTGTATTAGTGGTGGAGTCTGCTAGTGCTGGATTCAAATAGCCCTCACGCCATGGATGCATTGTAAGAACTGGATACCGGACCCAAGTGCTCATCACTTCCTAACTTTTGTGATGTTCATGAAAGAAAATCAACAGTCAAATTACCTTCTCTAATATTTTATTAGAAAAAGGCTTTTCTTTTCACAAATATGATTTTCTATGACTTTTGCAATGGATTTTTCAGGAACGGGGTCGCATTTCTCCAAACCCCGAGTGGTATTGCCAAATGTGGTTTCTCAGATTTGTAGTGTTTCCAAAGCATTTAATTTCCCTGCCCACCGCCACTAATAACTGATTATTTCTCCCACCCTTAACATCCATGTTGGACACACAAGGGACTCATGTAGTATGTAATCCAGTCACTCTTCTTGTGCCATATCAGAGTAGGATTAAGTGACTGCAAATGCAGTCTGTATCTAAACAGGAGTAGCACATGGTCAAATTCAGCTTTTTTTGTTTTACCAAAGATCAGCCACAAGCTCTGTGATGCAACAACCATGACCAGTCAGATAAAGAGCTGCAAACAACAAGCCACACACCTTACACTCATCAGCAAGGAAAACAACTTTATGGTGTTCTGCTGCTCATGTAGGCGTTTATATGGATGTGTTTGTGTTTACCTGGAAGCGTAGGATGATGGTCCACATAAGACCCAAGGTGAGACGGTGGTTTCCATCCACAATGTCGTGGGAACCAACATTTTCCAGGTGAACTCGCTGTTCTTTAAGGAACTGGAGGGCTTTGTCCACGTTCTCCAGGCAGTGGATCCGCATTCGACCCCGTGTAGGCCTCGGCTGGGGAGAAATCAGTGAGACTATGAACAAAGATAGCTTCTGCCAAAAAACATATGCAGCTACCAATTCTGATACAACTTCAAATTTATTCAAGCAAAGAGGAAACACCTGACGACAAAACTGATGCAACACACATGAAAAAATTGCATTGTGTGTGTGTGTGTGTTCCCACCAGCAGCTCTCCACTGAGGACCTCCAGCAGTCTGGTGAGCATGTATCCATCCCTCAGGTCATTGTAAAGGTCAGCTATGCGACAGGACACTCTGGCCAGATGGGAGTTAACCCATTTGGTAAAAGTCTTCTTCTGCACTGCATCTCGTTCATCTGTGGGAAATAAATGAATCAGAACAGTTTCTTTCTCATTGGTTAGGATGAGTCAAATTATCCTAAATAGCATTAGCTTATACTAGCATTATTTCCTTCATCTTGAGAGATGCTTTACCTGATTTCAAAATATGATCTGTATTTTTTGTTCTTTAGTAATTTGGTGACATATTTACTCACTTTAAAAATCAAGCCTAAAAGAAATTCATACTGTAAGACAGCTCAATGGGAGAAACTAAAATTAAAAACAGGTATGGATCAAACATCATGCCTTTGATGCAGATGTATTTATACTTCACACACTAATGCAGGTTTGATTGTCGTGTGTGTCTGAGCATGTGCGTGACCTCTGACCTGCCAGGGCCTTGATGCGGGAGCACTCGAACAGCTTGGAGCTGGTACACTCCGTCTCCCAGAATCCCGAGCTGCTTGGTCGGTTGTTGTTATTGAGCTGGCGCTGGGCTTCCGCGTTGTCCAGGTCTGGAGAGGCATTAGCCATCGCGCCCGACGCCCTGCAACACACAGAAACACAGCCACTGATGAACAAAATAAAGGATCTCATGTACTGTCTGGTAAGAAATGTAATTTAATAAGTATAGACATATTTAATATTTATGGAAACATACTGGATCTGAATGAACTAAAAAAATGCTGGAGCCACTAAACTGTCTAGGAATTATCTGTCATGCATATGTGTCATGCATATGTGAACATAAAGACATTCATTCACACACGTACTGCACACACACATACTGTACATGTAAAAGACAGCGAGAAAGGTGGTGGAGACAGGCAGTTCACACTTCATAATGAAAGGTTAACTGTGACTGATTTCACACACACCTCATCTGACAATTTTAACCACACAGATTCAATGAAACAAACCGAGATTCACAAGGAAGAGTCGCTGCAACATTCAATTATTGTGTTCAAAATGTGCAAATAAAACAGCTCACAGTAGTAAAAAAACCCTTCCCTGTAGCCCATAAATGACAGTTCCTTTACAGTCATGAATGATGCAGCACCTGCATCAAAGCATTTTAAAAAAGAGAAGCTTAAAATAAAATCTCTCTGATGGTGGGAGATAGAAAGTAAAACATATTTGTCTCATCTCTCTCTGACAGCTGAAACCCAGAGGATAAAAATAACTTCCCCAAGAAATAAAAAAGTTCAGAGTGAGAGGTAAGAAGTAGAAATGTTCAAAAAATCAAAATGATAGCAGCATGGTGAATAGCTCTTAAGAGACTAACTCTTAGTTAGAAACCCCTGGTGGTAAGAGAAGACCCTTTGTGAATATGGACCCCAGTGTAAACAATACGCTTCAAGCAATGCACCATTGTGTTTGACATACCAGAAAATTCAAAGCAGACATAAGAATCAGCTAGTGCAAGAAAAGTATAGCAGTTACCAAATTTGAACTGACATATTTAGTAAATGACACTTTCTCAGAGATATTTTCCATTTTTTTTCCTTAGGCTAGCTAAAAGGATCATTTGGCAGTTCCTTCTTATATTTCGTGAAACTCCATAAAAATCCACATTATTTAAAATCTCAGTTTTGCCTAGTTAGTGCATGTCATATAAATGGGAGATGCTTGATGTAGTTTGGAAACTACAATTACAAATGCTTTCCACATCTTTACAAACAGCAGCATATATGGAAAATGGAAAATATATAAAAGTGTTTTATACATAAACAATGAAGAAAGTCTGGCAGAGGAAGTTTCTGAGGACATTTGGATGCTCTCTTTCCCCACTGTGATAACTCATAAGTACAGGAATCCACTGGAACACACAATGAATTGTGACAACAGACACTGTTACATTTGACCCGTTCCTCCACCATTTTTCTTAGATGATAGAGGGATGGAAAATACATGTAAGGTTTTCTCCTGTAAAGAGCAGATGTGTCCAGAAGACAAATAAGATGAAGTGTGCCATTTGGCTGCTTGTGGGGATACATGTTTGTATACATGTTGAGTGATACTGTATGTTTGCATTAACTAAATCCAGATCTAAAGATTTTTCTAATTATCTGACTAATTGATTAATTAGGTGAAAGTGACAGAGTGTTATGAATCTCTTTGTCGTCCGTCTGGCCTCTCCCTCCATCTCCACTGCATCCATCCACCTAAACCATTGGAAAACAACGTAGCCATATCAAGTAAATGTCAGCATGTCCTGCAAGACAGCAAGAGGAGGGGTAGTTGTGCACATGCACTTAGCTGTTCTCCCTGGAGAGAATAACAGCACAACATTACAGTGCTACATATCTGGTGATGAAGCAGATACAGAACCGCTCAAGAACCTGGCAGAAGAGAAAACTACAGCAAAACAGTTGATTTACAGCTCAACTTAATTAATCTAATGAAAGCTCAAGCTTGTTTGCAGGTGCTGCTCTCATTGTGCCATTCAGTAAAGGATGCAAATTATCAGTTTCATACTGAAAACAAAAATGTAGTTAGAGCTGCTACATTTATGTTCTCAATTAAATTGTCTAGAAATGGCACAAAGTTGTCCAAGAGCTGAAAGTGAAATGTTCAAACGTCCCAAACCAAAAAATCAGTGTCTTGCTCAGGGACACCTCAACATGAGCTCTCCAGTAACCCTCTGGCTACCGGATGGCCACTCTAGCCACTGAGCCATGCTGCCCCAATAGCAAGTCTACAACAGTCAAACTGTCTCACATCATGTCATTTCAACATACTATGTTTGTGTGTGTGTGTGTGTGTGTGTGTGTGTGTGTGTCCTCCTTGCATGATCCTCGCCTAAATTCAACCACCTGGTGTCTCTCAATCAATCAGAATCACAGCTCGCAGGACTTATCTGATGTATGTCTGTTTCTGTGTGTGTGTGTGTGTGTGTGTGTGTGTTACCACCTTTATTCTAATAATCAGACTCAGCTGTTGAGGAATCAGCCCGCCCCAGGCAAGAGAGTCGACACTATGTCTGACAATCACATGCACACACACACACAGACACACACTCCTGGCTATCCATTTTCTGCTCCATAAGTAACAGCAGCAGTGAGATGCTTCACTTGCCTCCAGAGACTGAACATAGCCTGCAGAAACTATCACATGGTGGAGTCAGAAACAAAGAAAATAACTGACCACACATTTAGCCTGAAATGGTTTTACAAATATACGTCTGTAATAGTATCCACTTCTTTCACCTCAAGTTTGCAATGAAGGCTTCCTGTTAAAAGTTTCCAAGATGTCCACACTAGATTTATAAGGATAATTTGTATTTCCTCATTTCACGATACTTTTTACACAAAGACAATGTAGGTAAAAGTTACTTCTGTAAATATTCACAAAAAAAGACCAGAAACACGCAGTATTATTTGTCCTGACCCCTGTGTCAAAATGTGCTGAGTAATGCTGCTGCTCTCACAGCTGCCAGTATAGGAAGTTGATCAGTCATCGACACCCAAAACCAAAAAGCTGCCCTAAAATGCAAGTGATGGGAGTAAATCTGCTGCTGAACGCTTTCATTTCCGCAGTCTGTTTATGCTGCTCATGATTACATATAAAATGCCAGCAATACAGCACAATATCAACGTTTCACGGTGCGTTTGTTAAATCTCCTGAGGTCTATTCATTTTGCTGTACTTATATTATGTAATATCTATGACTATCTTTGTGACTGCCGTACACTAAACCTGAAGCAGGAAAGCAGGTTAAACAACACCATAACAGATCAGCATAAAGGTTGTTTCTGGAGCTATTTGTGCTTTCCCAAAGTGGAAAGGGAACTAGTCCTGGTTCTGAGGTTTGTCCTGTTGACACAGCTCATATGTCTCAGTCGGTCCAGGATACTGAGTCCCACACTGAAGGATCAAACATTAAAACAGCAGCAGTCTCTGATCTCTCCATGGAGCTGGAAAGACAGGGAATCACCTCAGCATGTGTGCATTTTGTGATCTCAGGAACATCCCACATTAACACTGCTAAAACCACACTCGCACTCAAACACTAACATTAAGCTAAATAATATTTTCCAACATAAATTCGCAAATGTTAGGATTTGCTAACTTTCACTGTTGTTATTGACAGTAAACAAAAATATCTCTCGGCTACAATTTAAATGTCACCTGGGAAACTGAAAAGCAGCAGGTTTGGCTGCAGCCCTAAAGTGGATGATCTGTATCAGAATCTAGACCATCTGAGAGATGGTCTGTTTATCTCCTGGTGGACCCAGACCCTAACCTCACTGTGGTTTATAGGACAGCATCTAAAACGAAATGTTCTACATACATACAGAGCAGCCATCTTTGCTTCCCCCAGGAGGTTTGAGTGTTTACTTCAGCTCTGTCTGTTGTTCACTCTGCTGTTGTTCTTTATAGTTTATAGTAGACTCTTAGCTGTCTGTCTCAGTGACATAGTTGTGCGCTGTGAGATTTCCCCATGTGTATTAGAGACGTAACTAATGACTGTCCTTATTTATTAGTCTCTCTTCAACTGATTGATTGTTAAGTCTACAGTATATAGGGAAGAAAATAGTGGAAAAACAAGAGGTCACCGTGACGTCTTTAAATCAGCACTATCGTGTATATATGTGTGTGTGTGTGTGTGTGTGTGTGTACAGAACTGCCAGTCGTTATGCTTTCTCCTCTAAACCACTCAGTGTTATTATTGCCCTCTCTACCAAGCCATGCCGTTGGTCACCACAATAAATCACCATTACACCAATGGTGTAATGAAAGCGTCACACCCCCCACTGCTCCCTCCTTGTTCTCTCCTCTTATTATCCTTCACACTTTTTCAACTATCCCCTTGCTCTATTCCCGCTCGTCCCTCTGTCCTAACCTCCAGTCCTATCTGTCTAGCCTACGCAACTTGTGTGTTCTGGCTATTAGCATTTGGCACGCTGCCTCCATACTACCAGAAAGTGGCAATGCTCTAATCTTTTCAGGACATGAGATGCCAAACATAAGGCGCCCTTGAAACAAGCACTTAAATCCTAAATGCTGCAGTGTGAGAGCGTTGGTTTCGATTCATATTTATTTGGTTATTATTTAAAGAATAAGTCTAAGAGATCTCATCACGTCAAGCATTTCCAACTACATGTACACTACTATGAGAACTCCACTTGCTAAGTTTATGAACCACTAGCCCAGCTCATGTTTTAGAAACGTCCCACATGTAGGTCCACAGCCACTCAGGGCAGATTTTACATTGAAGGAAAAGGTGGCCTAAATCAGATTTTTTGCGCATTATGTGACTCAGGTCTGATTTTTCATTTTACGGCAACATACCACATCTTCTGATTTGGTCCTCAGTCAGACACTGTGTGAACAGTCACATCAGAATCCATGTGGCTTTTACATCACTCCAGATGACCACCACAACATTCGTCATGCTGTGGTGCTGTGGAGCCATTCACAATCCCAACAATCCTTTCCCTGACTTCATCCACACACATGCAGCTATAGCCCCACAAAGAGCCAATTAAAAATGTGTCTTTATCCTCTCATCACCTGCTCACTAATAAATGAAACCGTAAATGCTCCATGTTTATTTCCATATGACAGTGTGCTGCTGCTGACTTTTGCTATTGTTCTTTTGCACATGTGGGTCAGTTCAGGAGTGTGACCAGTTCACACTGGCATCTGAAGGTGGGCACATGTTAAAAAATAAAGTACAGCCAAACAACAAAAAATCAGAACAAAGCCATAGAGAGTGAAGTAAGTACAGTAAAGGATGATGACGATAATGTTATAGAAGAAAGGCTGACATGGTGGAAGGTGGAGGTGAAATAGAGGGAATAAGGAGAAAGAAAGAAATGGGCCAGAGAGAGAAACAGGAGAGAGAGAGAGAGAGAGAGAGAGACAGCTGCCAGTGTTAATCAGTCAATGACAGCTGCTCTATATGTCTGTTTCTCTAAAGGAACCTCAGTGTACACCCCTTTTCTGACCACACACACATTTATGATCTGATGAGTGATGTTATATATTAAACAACAGGCAAAACAGTGTGATGTAGGTGACATTTTTCCCCCTCTGGGAGTCTTCTAACCAAACAGCCAGCCAGTTTCTGAGAGTTAAGGACATCAGAATAGTGCTTACTCAGGATGGGTATCACCATGCTGTACGCAATGATGTTGACAGGCTTGTGTAAAATCGCCTAACTTGATACACTGCTGTTTAGAGTTTTGCTGTGTGTCTATGTTGCTGCTCATACTATTTATCTAACGCTGGGTTCTGCTTTGCTGTATTTTATTATAGCAGTGGTGAAGTTTGTTCATGCTGATCTGTCAAGAAAGAAAGACAGCAAAAAATCACACATTTAGATGTGGACACTAGACACAAACAACAATAAAAAGTGCACAGAATACCCTGCATAGCTGCCATAAAGACACCTACTGATGCAGTGACTTTAATAAATGATGTGTCTAGTCTGACAGCATGAGCTCTCTTATGAGACCCCTATAAGCTAATGTTAAAGCTATAGTCTACGATTTCAGGGAGCTAGCAAGAGAGCTAGCAAGTTTGGAAAGTGGCACCTCCTCTCAAGCCTCCTCTAAACTCACACTCTCCCCCCCCCAGTGCTCCGTCCAAAGCCACGCCTCCTCAAACTTGAATATCTGACAGTAGGATTCAGCAGAGAGAGGAGAGTCGTTGCTACATCGCCACAGCTGTAAAACATCACATTCAAAGCCAATATATCGACGTCATAATGTCACCGTTAGCAATGGACTAATATGTGCTACAAAGTAGCTAAGTTAGCAAACATTACATATTTCATGAAAATAATAACTCCTCCCTAAGCTAAAAAAATAATTACCTGTTCAACAGAACGAAAGCAACTTCTGCATCACTTTTCAGTCCGTTCAGATGCCCCAGTGTCTCCACTGATGTTGACTGTGGTTTGTCCTCTTAGCTTTATCCATAGTTTAGTTAACAATTAGTCTGACCCTAACCTGAGGACTAACACTAAACTTTATCCAGAATGATGTCAGTGCATAGATTTCTGAAGGATGGAAGCTCTTTCTCTTTCTTTCACACACACACTAGATGCTCCACTGTGACGTCACACAGTACGCACTCTACACACAGCACTGAGTCACTTCCACTCACTTCACCTCAGCTGAGTGAAACAACTGTGAGCCAAAGCAGCAGCCGACGCCCAGCTCTGAGTCTGCAAGACCGCAAGTCTTGATCAAAACAGTCACCTTGTGGTCTGATAAACAACAGAGCAGCAGGGAGCCTCAGTGTCCCAGAGAGGCTGTCTGTCATCCAGACAAGACAGGGACAACAACAAGGTGTCAAAAAGAACTCTGCGCTGTAACACAGTTGGGCGAAACATTGTAATGTGAGATGTAGTAATAATCATTTTGCTATATAACATTGTATTGTAAAGTTGACAGCTGTGATGTATTATTGCTGCCCAAAGCAAGGGTTTTTGGGGAGTTTTTCGTTAATCATTGTGAGGGTCGTATCGTAAAGGACAGAGGGTGTCATATCCTGTACAGATTGTGAAGCCCTCTGAGACAAATTGGTAATTAGTGATCCTGGGCGATACAAATAAAATTGACTTGACAGCTCTATAAAATGTGTGTGTGCACTTGTGTACAGTATATTTTCACTGTGCCATATTAAGCCAGATAAGTTATTATACCATTACTATCAGATGTATGATATAGCGGCAACATGAGCGTATTTTTAACACTTTCCACAACAAAGGGTCAATACGTATAACAGACATTTAGTAAATACTGTATGTTAGTGCTACTAAAGTGTAAAATAAATTCACTGTATGATGAAATGCTAAGCACTACAGACATACTGTAGGTGTACAGTGATACCACAAGACTGCCGGAAAGTACAATAAAACACTAGTCTATTTAAGTACCATGGGTACTTTGAACCCCCTGATGAATATCACAGTAACGGGATCAAGCTAGTTCTATAGATGCCACTACAGTTACCAGCAGGAAAGCTGGCTGTTTGATATAAACTTTAATGTAATTAATTAAATTGATTGAATAATTAAATGTAAAATGTTTGAAAATTTGTCTTTTCTTTCCTGTTCGCCCCATCTAAAAAACACCACCATCCATACACATATACACAAACACACACCTTGCACCAACAAACCACACACCTTGACTTGGCTCCGAAATCAGCTGTTATATTTAGCACTAATAAGTGACCACATTAAAGTGGTCTCAGTACATAACTGATTGTTGGAGTCACTTTCCATTGCAGATGTGATCAAAGTAACACCACAGCAAGAAAGGCTACACTGCATCTGCTTCTTGTGTTGTTGAAGGAAGCTGTGTTGCTGTTGGCCTTGTCTTGTTGAAGCACTGAAGTGTAAACTGAATGAATTATCCCCTCCACAGAAGAGCAAACATCAAGAATAACCTAATACCACAATGGGCAAAAACGCCAAAGTAATGTCACAAGATATAGAGACACTTATAACTTCCTGCAGGATTATGTAGTATCACTGCAGATTTGTGTCGCTTGGGAAGTTGTTGTTATTTTGCTTTAGGTCAGTTATGACTCAGAGCCCAACATTACCATCTATAATTCAAAGTTATATTATAAAGAGAGCTAGACTGATTCCTTATAACATGCAACAATATACCATATAGGATATCCACTAGGCCGCTATTCTGCTTCTTAACCTATTAATCCTTGAAACAAGCACCTCTGGCAGGCATCATAAACACTTTCCAAGGCATGCATCGTGTAGCACATGTAGTTGAAAAAAGACATGAAACAGTGCGTCCCCCCGCCGGATCACTGCGGTACCCTGCACCGAAATGCAGGCCGGCGTCCCTGCAAAAAAGGGAAAAACCACCGTGCACCTCGACTCCTAGCTCTAACACAGGGAATGACAAAATAAAACGACATCCCGTGGAGAAAAGAGTCATGTTGTCGGCCTTACCTTCAGCTTCAGTGTCAGTTTTGTGGATTGGCTTGTCCTCCTCTGATGCCAAGACGTCGCTGGGCTGATTCGATGAGGAGAGCGGTTTATCAATGGAGGAAACTGACGCTCCGCTTTTATTCCAGCAGGGTCTTCTCTCGATTAGTCCTTATTACAGGAAGAAGCGGGTAATTGCGGAAGCTGCCAGGGAAGTATCTGCCGTGGATATGCAACGCCTTGTCGCAGTAAAAAGGGCGCTGTGCGCCTGTAGCGGTGACCGCCGGCCGGGAGATGCTGTCGGTGCTGCGGATGCGAGCCGGTGGATGGTGATGATGATATCCATAGAGGTCCCCGTTTCCACCTGACACAACCTCTCCTTCTTTCTCCTCCCCCTCCTCCTCCTCTTCCTCTCCGCTGGTGATGCTGGAGAGAAATATCAGCATTAGTGCGGCGAGCAGAGAGAGAAAGAGAGCGAGGGAGAGGGGGAGAGACACATACATCTACACAGAAAGGGAGAGAGAGAGAGAGACTGACTGATGATAGCAAGAAGCCACAAGAGGCCGTGTTTTACACCGTCATTTTACAGCAGCAGACGTGGTTTAAAAGCGAAAAAAGGCTAAAGAATTGTCAAAGCAAATGAAACCAGAAGAAACAGGAAAAGGGCATTTTACTGTTGTACCTTTTAAGCTGTTACTGTCACCTTGACCCATATTTAACTGAGACCGTTAGTTTAGATTAGCTAATCGTAAAGTTACGTCACTCTAGCTTAATGCTAGTTTGAACTAGCCTGGAGCTGAGGCGAAAGTCGTCATGACAACAGTTTAACATACCGTTGGCACTAGCGTGTGTGAAGTGTTGTAACAGTTACAGACAAATTAACCAACTAACTAACCAGTTTAATGACAAATTGGCAAATATCAGAGTCGTTAAAGTTAACCGGAAATCCTCCTGTTCCATGAAGAGAAAGTGGGCGGTACTCCGGCTGTCCAGCCAATCAAGAACTAGTAATTTCCATCAAAATACAAACAGAGCTTATCAAATTTATTACCCCACCACCCAGTGTAAGGTGTTTACCACCGCTGCCCTAAATTGCCAAAATATTTTTTATGTGTCTGTAGTGGTTAATCCATCAGTATGTGCCAGCTTTTTAATTAAAACATCTTTAATGCTAAAATTAGAACTATTATTTGTTATCCATGAATTTTAGTTACTGTTGTACACAAAAAATAGCAAAGCAAATTACTATTTTTTTGATTGAGATGCCAAATTACAGTTATTTACTTGAATTACTGAACAGAAAAGAATGTGGTTTTGTGGTTGTATGTTATTCTTGATGAATTTCTGACTTCTCAGAGCATTTTAGTGTTCTGGCTCAAATTTGGGTATAAAAAGGTGAATTCAGTGTGAAAATCCTCATTCACAAAATGACGTTACTTGGAGTCCCAATACGAGCACTTCATGATGCTGAATGGTCCTAATGGATATAGGGCAGGTGGTCTAATAAATTTGTGAAGCACTGTAGATAACCATCAATGACTAATAATTCGACCATTTTGTTTCTCAACACTACCTTTCTTGAACAGTTAATCATAATGAAACAATAAGCTAATTTCAAAGGGAGCACGTTGTTTGCTAAGGTATGTTCACTGATCATCACCACATTGTTAAAAAAATATTAATATGAGTCTAAATCTCTTCTTCAGAAATTATTGGTTCATAAATTAAAACTACCTGAGCTAAATGTATCATAATGATACTGTTGCATTTAGTAGTATACACTACAATTGATTAGTTATAATCTGTGACAGGCCTAAACAAACATATTTGTATTATTTATTTACTATTCAAAACCTCTAATGATTGACAGAAAAACAACTGACAAAACCAGAATCCTCACCTGAGACCTCACATCCCCATTCCAGGTATCACACATGCAAGAAGAAAAGGCATTAACATTAACATTACATTACAAGCACAGTTTGTATATATATCAAAGAATTGGTTTGACCTTTTCTGTACAGTCATTCCTCGAAAGCCCTCTGCCTTGATCTTACCCCTGAATCATCTCATAGCCTTTCACATTTAACAATCAGATGTTATTCAGGCCTGGACAAATATTGGTCAAACCATTGCCTAGTGTTCTTACTTAGCGTGACAATAGGGGTAAGTGTTAAAGTCTCAAAGATTTAGATGCCTGCCGCTGTATACCCCAACATTTTGGAAGCAAATACTGTAGTTTTCACTCAACAAATTTATTTGATGACACCAGTTACCACTTGCTACTTCAGATTATGAAAAAATAAGTCAATTAAAACTAAACAAATTATTAACCAAAATCCAGAATATAAATTATGATGCATTATTGTAAGTTAAACCTCCCACCCAAATGCATACAAAGTACTTGAAATTAGCTTTAACTGGGACTCTGTCTTTCTCACCGAGATACCTACGCTTCAACATTTTGAACAGGAGTGAGATTTTTCAAACTGAATTCAAATTTTTACACTCAAATTTGAGTTGTTTTGCTATTTGAGCTATTTTGCTATTTTATACAAATTTGAAAATTCATCAATTATATTTTAGCATTAAATGTATTTGAGCTTGCACATACTGGTATGTTAACAATTACAGAAACAAAGAAATATTTTGGTAATTACTAATACTGTTAATTTAGGGCAGTGGTGGCAAACACCTCACACTGGGTGGTGGGATAATATATTTGTTAAGTACTGTATATCATTATGAACTGAAACACTGGTAGGAAGTGTTCTGGTGGAGAGAGAGGCTCAGCAGCAGTCACTGACAGCATGAAGTTACAGCAACAGGAGCAGCAGCAGCAGGAATGACTGCAGCAGGGCTCCTTTAAAGTCGACATGTGATGGGCGGAGTCTAACCCGGAAGCGCCTCTCTTCCTGTTATTTAAAAGGGGCGTACCGGCGTGAACGAATGATCTGTCAGTTAAAGTATCCTCTGCATAGGACATAGTTTGGGGGTTTGAACCTGAACCTGCGAACTTGCTGCTGTGTCGTGGAGCTCTCTTATTACACATAATGTCGGACTCCATCAAAAACGTCGCGATATTTGGAGCCACGGGAATGACCGGGCTGGTGACGCTCTCTCAGGCTGTGGCTGCAGGTGAGGAGTAGAAATAGAAGTTTGTTCAAAGTTCAGCGTTTCTGGTCTCCAACTATCATAAAGGTCGACAAGCACTCATGAATAAACATGAGTCCATCCCCTCTGTCATGTGAGTATCTAATAAGCAATAGGATGTCTCTTAGTACAAGTGAATAGTGACTGAGAACTGAAAGTGGTCATAATAAAATCAAAGCTATTGTTTCATCTACTTATGCTTTGGATTTAGAGCTGGGAAATGAATCAATATAATCTCAACAACGTGATATGAGACTAGATGGAATTGTGATTATCATTAATAAGTTATTATGTAAGTTATTATTATATAATGTGTTTTAATGAGTTTATTCATAACATCTATACTTAACATTTGTCTTCCTCAAGTGTATTATATTATAACCATGTCACTGTGTTTGGTCAAAACTAGGATGATAGGCCTTTTGAGTTTGTCAAAATCCACCAGTTCTACTTTCTACTTTGTATACTTTCGAAGATCATAACAAGTGTTATCTGATTTAATTTAATTAATAATGCTTAATTATCATTATTGATTAATATTTTGGCTTAATGTAATGTCAAATTTCGTTAGTTATAGATTCACCTTGCTGTGAAGCTCAAAGGTGAATCTATATCTATTGGCTCTATATTTATGTGGGATTCCCCAAAGACTTGAAAGCACATGAACTTTCTCCAGATAGCCTGATATACACTCACACAAACCACTTACACATACATAACACTGCATGATTCATTTGATGAAACAACATTTTAATTTCCTCTTTTCCCTCCTCATCATGGAGCAAAAAAAATGTTGAGTCATGTTAGATGTTATGGGTCATTATTTTGCTGAGTCACAGCAGGCTGTGGCACAGAGGGCAGATAGCAGGAGCTGTTCACTATCTCGCCTGTACAGGGAGGGTGGGATCATGAGCCTCTGGGAAAGACTTTCATTTGTTACAGTCATGTTGTCCTGTCGAATTTAATACCAACCTGGTATTATGCTTAGTTGACATGTGACAGTTGCTGCACCGTAACCAATCAGGTGGAAATGACATTTCAGAGTGAGGATTGTTGTCCACCAGGTGTGATTGTCGGTTGTCAGTATGTCATGACCTTCACAAAACTGTCATGACATCCTGCAAGATGTAAAGCAGAAATCATATGAATTTAGGGAACCTAACATTGTACCTGAAATGGCATTAGGCTGTATTGTCATTACAAACACAACACAATTGTAGTTTATGGGACGATTATTAGATCTCCTTGATGATGTTTTGGAAGCCCTGAGGACAAACTCTGCTAGTAATGTGCTTGTAAGAACCATAAACAATGGTTTGAAACTATCTGACCAATATTTGTCCAGGCCTGGATGTCATATGACTGCTACATGTGAAAGGCTATGAGATGATTCAGGAGTAAGGTCAAAGCAGAGGGCTCTAAATCAGCGAATGTACAGAGGGTCAAACCAATTCTTTGATACACAAACTGTGCTTGTAATGTTTCTCCTCAGTGCTTTCAAAACATCATCAATGACCAAACTGTGCTCGATCCAAGTGTGAACACCTGTTTTGATCCGTTTCATTTCCATGTTTCTTCCATCAGGATACAATGTGACAGTGCTGGTACGGGACCCCGCCAGGCTGCCTGCAGACCACAAGGCGTCCAGGGTAGTGGTGGGAGATGTGCTTAAGAAAGAAGATGTGAAAAAGACCATGGAGGGCCAGGACGCTGTCATCATCATATTGGGCACTAGGAACGACCTCAGTGAGTCTCCACAGTTTAACACACAACCAAAGCGAACATTATGTGAAGAAAATTATCCTAGCCTCTCTAGGCAAAGAAAAACTTGCACTTTTCCTTTTTTTTATATCTGAAAAAATGTTTTATTGCATTTATTTGATTTACAATATACTCTGTACTTTCTACATTTTTTGTATCACACGGTTTGCTTCCTGCTGCTGTACTTTTCATCCATGGTTTTGATTTTCTCACGTTTACACCACTGAGTTATCTTTTGACTGTAAACATTTTCTTGCATTGTTAAAGTTATTGTCACCTTGCATAACTGTCCATGTTCACCTTACACAAGGAAGGTTATAGTTTTTAATGATGTGATAATGTAAAACAGTCACTAGAGGTCGCAATAAGACTTTTACAACACGTGTGACATCGTTGTGACTCTGAAACACATTGTATATAAAAAGGTGGACTTCATCACGAGTACTAATACAATAATTTACAGTAAAAGACCTGCATTTAAAATTCAGTAACATATTAAGTCTTTTAATGTCAGTCCTGTAAATAGTCAATTTCATAAAATGAACACATTTGAAGGTTATGTACTTTAATGTGTATCAATATGAGTCTGTGATCTGATCTGTGTTCTTCAGGCCCGACCACCATGATGTCCGAAGGCACCAAGAACATTATTGAAGCCATGAAGGCTCGTGGGATCAGCAAAGTGGTCGGCTGCATGTCGGGTAAAATTCACTGTTTGTAACATACCACCATAACGGAGTGGATGAGGTGGATAATCTGGGTTAAAAAAAAAAAAATCAAGAAATATATTTTATTCACTCTTGTTAAATGAAGAAGTATATTAATGACATCTCTATCTTTATAAATTCCAGCCTTTCTGCTGTGGGATCGCTCCAAAGTGCCGCCCCGCCTGGTTCCTGTGACGGAGGATCACGACAGGATGTACGCAGCACTGAAAACTTCGGGGCTGGACTACGTGGCCGTCATGCCTCCTCACATTGGCGGTCAGTAGGTGGCAGAAATTGAGAGCTGTATTCCACACTCAAGTGGTAGAAAACTGTCAAAGCTATTTCATTATAATATCATAATTTATATAAGACCTTTTTCTTTTGCAGACGACCTGCCTCTGACAGAGAATTACCAGACGGCAGAGAGCATGCTGAAAGGTAGAGCCATCTCTAAACACGACCTGGGACACTTCTTCGTCAAGTGTCTGTCCACCTCAGAGTGGGACAACAAGACTGTCGGACTGTGGGGAGAGTATAAGTAATCCTGAACAGCACACCAGCACCACTGATACCAGTGAAGTGAAGGGGCTTACAGTACATTTCTTCCAGATGATTGATTTCCACCAAACATAGACTGAATAGAAAATATTCAGAGATAAATGAAGAAATAATGTCTGTAGAGCCACACTAATTGTTTGTTTTCTGCATTCACCTTTATGATTATGACCGAGCAGCTTTTGCTTGACATTGTTATATTTTTATAGCCATCCCCAGAATACATTTTAAAACAAGTGCCAAATTTTCACTACTGCTTTAGCTGTTAACAATTTTTACTTCCTAATTATATGTCTTGTGTGTGTGTCTTCTATCATGATCATGATCATGTGAGGCCTCCTGTCACTGCGCTGATGTACAGTGGGGCCTGTTTTTTTATAACTGTTGAAAATAAAAGACTTCATTGTACAAAACGCTGTGTTGGAGTATGTGTCATGTGAATGAGCAGCGCTGCAGGCAGTTTGCTGCTAGTGTGATAAAACAACAACAAGGATAATAAGAAATTGTACAATTCTAATGATGGAATTGATGGATCAGAGGCGGATAGTGTAATATAATCCGCAAAATAGGGCAGCAACTAACTGATTATTTTGATTGTCAATTAATCTGTTGATCGTTTTCTCAATTAATTGATAGGTTTTTTTTGGTTGATAAAATGTCATAAAATTGTGAAAAATGTTGAACAGTGTTTCCAAAAGACCAAGATGGCATCCTCAGGTGTCTTATTTATCCACAAATACACTCAGATAAATGCTATAGAGGAGTAATGAAATGAGACTGTAATCACATTCAAGAAGCTGGCATCAGAGAAGTTTTTAAAACTTCTTTTCTTAAAAAAAATAACCCAAACTAATTAATTGATTATCAAATGCAGCTCAACAGCAAAAAAGCGAAAATCTTGACTTTATCAGAGAAAAGCAAACCTCACCTGTTATTGATGGAAGCACCTCTACCAACCATAATACATATGCACGAAGTAGTAAGGTATTGTTCAGCAGTATACATTTCTCCCTCCTGTGAGTAATTTCTGTCCCTGTTGTGAATCTATATATGGATGGCAGTGTGTGCACTTGCAGTACATACTGTACGATTATCTGACAGGGTTGGGTCAGTTTTATTAACTAATTATAACATTAATTTAGTCTTTCTATGTCTGCTACAGTTCACTTACTTTGAGTCTATTCTTTCCTCAGGACAGTCAGATGAGTGACATATGTTACACATGATGTGTCACTGTTGTGCAACACACAAAAAATGTCCTTAGGACAGGAAGGATAATCCCGGAAAACTTTTCCTTTCAAAATAAAATCAGATATTTTTGAAGTCTAGAGATCATGTCTGGCCAAGTCCAATTAATAGACTGCAACAACTTTATACCACATACATGATGTCATACTCAATATATCACTTACAGTTATTGTTCCCACTGTTTATCTTACTATGAGATTATATTTTTCTTTTCAAAATTACATAAATTAAAGCTGCCCCAAGTTTGATACCCCCCATCGAAACAAACACACTCTAGGATGCCTCTATGGCAGATAAAACATGATGAAGTGCCCTTGTGGATGTCCTTCCAATGGAGAAAAGGAGATGAAATTCACTAAAAGATAGAATACATAATGTATGTTGATACAGTGTTTAACACTATATATCAATTGTCAATAATGGATGGATATATAGATACAGAGTACTACATATGTCACCAAGCCACCACATACCCTGACTCACCCACTCTAGCAATGTTTGCACTAAATGCAGTTTGCACATTTGATTGTACACTGAATATAATAACTAAATGTCATGCATGATTACTGTCATGTTCAATCTTGACTCCCTGAATATACCATCTATAGTAGTGTGCCTATCCAGCCCAATACTTTTGACCATTTTGATCCTATTTTTATATGCCAAGAGCTAGTCTGTCTTTCACTGTTTAAAGACTATGACAATGAAGATCTATTGTATTCTATCTATCTATCATTGTCTATTATACTGTAACACAGTATAATAGCCTATAATAAGGGTTATTGAAACATATTGGGACTGGGTGGGTGCTGGGTGAGCAGAGACAAAAGTGAAATATGCATATGCATATTTAACATATATCTGGATAAAAACGCTTGTATTACAGTATACCATAGAGCCTTCTTCGACAGATTTGGACTTTTATTTTGACAGAGTACAGGAAGCTGTTTCATGTTTTCCTTTGCTGTCCAATACACAGGCCGAGGAGGAGCTAAAGCTGTTTTTCAAAGTTCACTGGTTCCTCTTCTTCAAGCCTGGTGGTGGGTTTTTAAATCGAAACGCTGAACTTTGACATGTTAGTAGTTCACTTCAGTAGAAGTCCTGTCTGTTGATTGTTTTTCTTCCTGACAAACTGCTGCTCTCAGGTAAATGACACTGAAATGCAACTTTAATCAGAGATACAACCACGTTTTCCTGTAGACGTGTACGTGTGCAAGATCCAGACGTTTTCCATTTGTTTTTCATTTGTGGTTGCACATGGAAAGATATTGTCCGTGAAATTTTGAAAGTTGATAGTTTCGATGTATAATCGGCACATTAGCCTATTATCCCCGCAGATTTTTTTGTATTTTCTTTAAGTAACTTAAACATCAAAATAAAACACGCTGACTGACTAGAAACTCCATAAGGCAGTTATTGCTGTTTTGAACGCGCACTGTTGTAACCAACTTAGTATTAAAACAATATGCGGATGGGAATCCCTATTTTGTCGGTGATGTAATCATTTAGGAATTAGCGCTATGTAAATTACACAAAACAAGCTTGACAATCTGTTCTGGGGAGGAATTAATCAATTAAACTTAATTAACAGCTCTACGTGTTATATTATCATGGTAATCTTATTTAAAGTGTGTTTTGTAACGTCAAATTATTAAGATCGTGTGTAACGTACATAAACTACACTACCCAGGATGCCTTTCGAAACCTCCAACCCCCAACTACAGAGCGTTTGGAGTGAAACTCAAATCACGGGCGGGAGAAGACCGAGTCAGTCGGATGGTGAAGTTCTACCGTTTAGATTTTAAAACCCAATGTTTTAAATAGTTTTAAATCGCCGACTTATTGACGAATGACTCGAGTAAAACGTTAAATTGTTTTTTCGGATCGAGGAGGAAGCAGGATATCGACATTAGCCAACAGTAACGGTATCCGCTAAAGACGGGAAGCGATCAACAGGTCTGTTTGCTTAAAGCTATCTCACTTTATAACTTAAAACCTAACTTAGGTATGAAATTGATTACGTTACTTGTTTCTGTGTACGCTAATGAAATACTTTAAGTCACTTAGTTTACGTTGCCTGTTATTCAGTGACCTGTGTCGAGGTCTTGCGTTTCCCTCCTAAGTTAACTTACACGATGAAGCTAACGTTACAACCCCCAACCATCCAGCTGTAGCTAACTCTGCTAACTGTATGACTGAGCACGACTTTGTCATCTTACACGATCAAAGAAATTTAATCTTAACAGTTCATTAATTAAATACAGCTTTTGACAGTTATTCTGATTAAAAGAAAAATGGAGTAAATAATTTAACACACTGAGGATCCTCTTCTAATTAAAACGTGTTGTTCATGAGTTATTACCACTTAACTTCTCCCTCACAATCTACTGTCTATGGCTGCAACATTAATTTCTTTTTAATTACTGATTAGAGGCTATAAGAAATGGTTGCTGCAAGCTATGTTATCTTAGAATAGGATCAGCAGTGGAAAGCTTAATGTTTATTTGTACTAGATTCAGTTATCATGGGTTAATTTACTGATCCAGAATATGCTGAATCAATTATGTGTTGCTTAGCTCAACAGCATTGATATGAGATCCATTTGTCTTCTAGTATCAGTGTTTTTTATTTAAAAAAAAAACATTCCTTTACTAAAAACGTTGAGAAGATGCTCATCTAAACATGTTAATGTTGATGATTTTACAAGTCATCTTAACACTTTATGCCTTCCTCTGCAGTTTTAAAGATGATCATGAAAGGGCAGAAGCGTAAACATCCACCAGAGGATGTGGACGTTTCAGATAGGAGCAGCCCCACCTGGGAGAGCCAGCGCCAGTTTGTGTTCTCCGTCTCCCTGAACAAGTACCAGCAGGGTCAGGAGCTGCCTGAACCCAGCCTGCGGCGCTCTGTGCTGATAGCCAACACACTGCGGCAGGTCAGCCTGGAGGCTTGTAGGGCGCCCTCTGTAGATATGGAGGCGTCACAGCCACCTCGTAGCTCTTCATCTGAATTCCCACAGAGTGTCTTCACTGGAGTCGCGGCAGCAAAGCATCCCCCTTCAGTGACGTCTTCCAGCAGCCACACTGCTCTCATCGGCTGCCCTCTGGTCTCTCTAAATTACACGTCAAGTTGTGCTACATGTAGGTCCTCTGCCAATTGCCACTTAAGTACATCAAATATCCCTCTGTCTGTAAAAGATGAAGACGAGGACTGGGGACAGATGTCCACAGACTCTGACTTCTCTCTTTCAGCTGCCATCTCCTCCATCCTCACTGCACTGGATTCTACTATTGAGGGGGGCCCGCAAGCAGCGACACGGACACCCCTCAGGTCTTTGGAGAACCTGTCGGGGCCATCGGATGGAGGTGTGGCCTGGGGGAAAGGGCAGGATGAGTGGAGGGTGCGGGAGACCAGCGTGGAGGGGATGAGGTCCGGCTACCTCAGTGAGCTCACTGTGGAGGATCTTTTCCAGGATATAGACACATCCCTGCTGGAGAGGGACATGGGAGTGCTTGGGTTGAGAGGCAGTGGAGGTAGCTACCAGGCTGGGGATGACCTGTTACGATACCTGCCACCTTTCTCCTCCTCCTCCTCCACCACCTCCCCTTCACACACCTTCTCCCTCTCTCTCAACCAGAATCTCAAATGCCTGCCTTCATTCTCCTCGTTCAGCCCGTCGTCTTCGTCATCCTCTTCTTCGCCACCCTTCTCCAGTCAGAATCATGTTAGAGATGGACTCGAGCTGGAGCAACTGATGGAGATCCTGGTGGAGTCCTGATATACCTCATCGTTGTCATATTTTATCAGGAAATACCTGAACACATTCACAAAGTTAGAGAACAAAAACTTAAAGGCTAGACTGTCGGATGCATCAAATATTCCAATATTGTTGTCTTTTTTTATTGTATATTGCTCAAGACATAATGTATTATAGGCTTTAGGAAGTAGAAAGAATGCTCCAGGAATGTAGAAATATTTGATGTCAGGAAATGCTCCATAGGTGAGTTTAGCATGAAGAGTAGCTGTGATGCACCTGGCAGCTTTTTTTGCAACATGAACAGTTTGCATTTCCTTTGGAAAGTCAGTGCATGCTAACCCAGATAAGGCTATTAATTTTCTTAATGGCTAATGGAGAGTCAGTGCACGATGAACTCTTCCTACAGTTTTCATTTTCACTTAATTGGAACTAAGGGAGGAGAAGAGGTATCTGATTAGAAAACAGGATGGATTCAGCAAGTGAGAAGTCTGGAGAGCAAAAAGGAATGCATCACAGCTTCCAGTAATCCTGCGTTCACATTGAACATCCCAGTTTAACTGGAGTAAGAGAGACAGCAGTCTGCTGCTGTTGATTCATGCAGCGCTCTGAACGTTTGCAGACACATGGGGTGAATCGCTTAAAGCACAAGTGTAAAATGTTAAGTGTGAGTCCTGAGAGAATGTGATTCGTTTGAAGGAGAATGGCTGAAACACTAATTTTATAGGTCAAACCTGTGAAGAAATCTTTTAACCACATATTTATCAGTTAGTTACTTCAGGTGCTAAGAGATGAGGTCAGGATTTCAAACAGTAAGAGCACCTGGAAAAAATGTGCTTTTAGTAGTATATCATCAGTTATGCTTCAATAACTGCTGGTTGGAGGTACAGTGGGGATCACCTTTCAATAATATAAATTGTATAGTATTAGGAAGTAAAGACAGTTAAATATTACTCAGTGGGGAAAAAACACAGTTAATGCATCTCAACCAGCCAACTTTTAGGCTGTGTCCCATCTGAAGGCTGAACAGAGTGAATATTTATAATAATATTTGCAAGTGCAGCCATAGCTCAGGAAAGACACAGTAACACACAGCTCTTCTGTGATGCCTTCATGCTCTGTCCAGCTCAGAAAGAGTACTGAATTTAAAAAATGTTTTTACTCAGAGCCTTCACAGTACTGTTATTTCTACAGGAAACCTTTGTGGTTTAATGTGACAGTACAAAACCACTGTAGCTGAAAGTCTGAAGTCACAACACCACACAGCAGCGTCTGTTGTACAGAACCAGTCCTGTTATCGGTCCAGCATCTTGATGTGTGAACGTCTGTTCACTCACCAGTAGGTCAGATTGGCCCATTTTAGTGGAGTTCATGTTTTGTTCACATCTGAATTATTGCACTTTTATTAATAATATGGATTTCTCATCTGGTTTGTATTTTACTCTGTATTTATTAAGCAGTGCTAATATTACAGCTAAGATTGGCCAAGTTATTGCTTTTGAGTCCATAAAGTGGAGTCATGTTACATGTTCTGTTCATGTAAACTGTTTAAAGGAAAAAAGAAACACTTAAAGTGTTTAAACTGTAACATAACCAGCTATATATTTATGTCGGTGCAACATTTAAACCACCAGTGCTGAAATGTGCCACAGAGGAAATGCTGGGTTAAATTGTAGGAGGAAGCACGTGACCTGTCTGTCAGGTTTTTTGACTTTTTTCCAGATTATGGATCAAAGTTGCTTTCTATGCAAATAGCCTCAGTGAGTAGATAGGCTGCAGTCTCAGACTATTTAGAAATGGCACATTTTCTTAACAAGATGAATAATTTAATGTTGTACCATATTTGGCAATTTTCTAATGGTATATTAATGTACCATCACAGCAGTTATTTTATGTGTTTTTATTTTTTCTACAAATATTTTAATGGTTATGTTTGGAAATCGAGGGCATAATGCATGGACAATATGTATTTAGACAAATGTCTGTTAAACTATACCGATGCTTTCAATAAAATGTAAAAATGAAATAATGCTGTGTATTCTCTTTGTTTGACACAAGTCATAATACATTAAACACATTTTAATGCATTTACTGGATTATATGTACATATTTGGTGGTTCTGAAAATAGATGGGGGCTGTGGACACGACACACAAACAGCACTTATCGGATGCTGTATTTTCATTTAGTGTACGGACTGAATGTCCTCTAACGGGTTTCAGTTTCTCCAAAAAATATATACATATATGTATATATACAATCTAATCACGATTAATCCTTCATAATCTGAGCACAGCAAAAAGTTTGAGTGAATGAGATACACAATATATAATAAAACACAGTTGGTGATACTGACAAAAGGCATGAAAGAGGATTTGGGATCCTCATACCATTTTGCATCTGACGAACGTTTTGTGCTACCTAGGGAAAAAAATGTTTGGGTTCTTCGAGGCAGCTTAAAGGGGAAGTGCTGTGCTGTACAAATTGGACCTTATTTCTGGGATAAAATACTGTCACTTACTCATCCATTTCACTTTGGTGTCATCTGTCAACAGACTCTAACAGACCCCTAGTGCCCACTTATGTGTCCTTCACAGTGCCTGAACTAAAATACTTATTTGTGATGTTGTCACATATCCATACATGCTTTGTTTTAGTTCAGGCACTGTGCATGCTTGAACTGAAAGTTTGAATTGAGTGTGTTACAGCTATAACTCAAAAGAACTTTGAATTAGCAAGTTAACAACACAGAGGTAAACTAGCACGATAATGGCCAACTTTTCAGAGATTTTCTCCATTAAAGGAGTCGCCTCCTCACTGGAGAAATACAGCGACTGTGCATTTCATACTTGATTTGAGGTGGATATCAAGGTGGTGTAGTGGTCAGCTCTGTCGCCTCACAGCAAGAAGGTACTGGGTTTGATTCCCAGCCCGGGGCCTTTCTATGTGGAGTTTGCATGTTCTCCCCATTAGGTTAGCTTAACTGGCTAATTTAAATTGCCCATAGGTGTGAGTGGTTGTCTGTTTCTATGTGCTCTTTGATGAACTGGAGACTTGTCCAGGGTGTATCCTGCCTTTCACCCCTAAGACAGATGGGATAGGCTCCATCCCCTCTGCGACCCTATGTGAGGATAAGCGGTACACACTTTATCTGTGTTTGCTACCCTTGAACAAAACAAGGAGCCTGATAAATATTGACAAGAAACGTGACAATGTAATGATAATAGAGAGAAAAGTTATTTTTAATTTATGGTTGTCAAATGTGAATACAAGTTATTAATATATTACTAAACTACAACAACATACACACCATCATGGACAGAGACAACATATTTTACAGTATCAGGGATATAATCAGGCTCCACTAACAACTGCTGATGATAAAAAGAAAAAGAACCGATGTGAACATTAAAGTGCATTTCAAGTATTCACATAGAATGTGTCATGTTTGACAAATAACATTTGGTTTTCTATCAGCATGAACTGCTTCCTCACCACAGTGAAACACTTCATATTTACAGTTGCTTTTCCTTTTCCTTCATCCCCCTTTGACCCTATTTATCACTCTTCAGGTGTAGAAACAGGTTGCACTACACCTGTGTATGCACCAGGTGGCAGCACCACACAGGAAGAACCTGGTCTGTGGTTCCTGCACTCATCCAGGCTGACCCAAACAGGAAAGTCTCGGCTTTCAAAGAGGAAATTTGATTAAACATGTTCCAAGTCACATCCCTGGTGTCTTAAATGCTCCGTGGAGGTCCATATATGACCTTTATTTGAGGAAGTGATCCAAACTTTAACAGATTTCCCTGCAGCTGTCTGCATTCAAGTGGTGCAAGAGTTCATAAAGGCAGATCCTGAATCTAAATATGACTGTGCGGTCTGGTAGTCTGGAGGCCACGACGTGCGAATGTGAGATACAAAGACAAGATGCTGAACAAGGCACCAAAATAAAAACAGTTTAAGATTCATAAAGCTGAAATGGCAAGTGCATAGACAAGATTGTGTTCGGCGAAGAAAATTTAGTTTCAGCACAATTAGAAACAATTACGTGTTCTGAACTGTCAACCCAAACCTGTGACACATAAAGCGAAACATGCAAGACAAAAGAGACGTGAAAACCACCATGTATCAAAAGGCCCTTCTCGTGCCGTCTGGAGGAAAAACAACGAATAAACAAATATGTTATCAAAAATTTTAGCCGTAGTCTCATCAGGATAGTCCTTAATATGTGCATGAAGCGGCATGGGGACAACTCACAAACTGTCCGGCAGTCCTCTCACTAAGGCTGAATCTTAAAAACTCATCTCAATTTCCTTGTAATTATTATCATGATCTCTCCTCTGAATGTTTCTTAATGAGGAGATTAAAGATGGAACAAAAAATTAAGGCAAGGATTCAGATTCAGCCCACAAGTCTGGGTACCAGAGGTAGAGCGTCTTTCTCTTTTCTCCCGACCCCCCACAGCTCAGCCTGTGTTGATGGTGTTGTACGAGGGCTGAGATCCCGGCTCCAGGGGCTTGTTGGCCTCTTTTTCTGTCAAATCAGAGGACGTCTGCTCCTCACGTCCGTCCTCTACGATGGGTTCCCTGTCCTCCTCCAGGTCGGACTCCTCGCAGCGTGGCAGCTGCAGGAAGGTGGTCAGGCCGTGTAAGTCGGCCATTTTGTGAAAGGTGCGGAGCAGGAGGTACATCATCATCAGGCCCACGAACAAGTAGACTGTGGAGGAAGGAGAGAGGCAGGGGTCACGTGGGGTCAATTATTCAACAGAACAATGTTCTATTCTAAGAAAACCTTTAACTGAAAGATCTGCTCCATTTTCAAAACTGGTCAAATTTTGTTCCCCCCTTAACATTATGTACTGTACATAAGCATACATAACGTTGGAAAATTCAAAAAAATATTTTCATTTATGGGTGTTTATTCAGGTGACCCCTGATTACACAAAACTGCCATGAAGAGTTACAAAAGATGTACATTTCACTGGTTTAACTTTGCATCTTCCATCCAGCAGCGATGTGAAGGGCTCAACCAGAGATGAAGCCCTTTTAATGTGGCTTGAACAGAATTATTCATTTTTAACAACATAAATGCTGAACATGCAGCCACTAAAGAGCAGAGGAATTGTGAGGTACACTGGGCCATGGACAGAGAGATCCATTATAGTACCTCCACCAAATTTCACCAAAAAGGAGGACAAAAATTCCCTCAAGTGGGTGGCAAAGGTGAAAACAAAACCTGCTCAACGTTTGTTATTTCTGCTCTGATTCTTGAGCTTTCTCGGTCACATGTGAGCACTGAGCTGCCCCACATACAGCGCTCAGGTCCTGGACAATGGTCTCTCACTATATGAGCAGAGAAACAGTGGATTACAGAGAGGGAAGTGTACAGTAAGTGGTGCAAGGCAAAGTCCAGGCAAATCTATTATTAGCGTCATGTTTTTCTACCTACGTGTGCTATCTACCTTAAAAATGACCTAATGCACCCTACCTGGAGTAACAACAAATACAGACAATATCTTCTCATCAATAATCAATGAATTACTGTACTTGAATCAAACAGTTTGAATCTGCCAGTTAGAGCTGTGCAACATTATGATATATATTGTAGTGTGATATAAATGTCTACCATAGGATATAAGCCTCTTTTACCCTCGATTAGCTCTGTTGCTACGCTAACGTTACTCCAGTTGTGGTTTAGACACGTCGTGTAAAGCACAACTCAACATCAGTATGACCGCTGGATAATCCAAATGTATTATGGGAGTTCAAACCATGTTCATTGTATAAAGCATAGACACAATGGTATGAAGGCTACTGTAACTGCAGCAACGCTACGGCTTTGTGGTAGCATGTTTACATCACCTGTAAGGACTGGTTTATGGCAGTTTGTTCGAAAGCAAACAGAGGTAAAGCAGCATGGAGGTGACGAAGGAGAGCGCAATGGAAAGAGAAAATAACGTTACCAGTAACGTTACATCAGAAAAAAAAAATACTACATTGTGTCATATATATACAATTTTGCCCATATCACACAGCTCTACTGCCAGATGTTATTGTGAAAGTGCTCTTGTGACTTCCTCACCATGGTGACAAACATAACATGATGAGTTCAAGGACTTTGACTGTCCAAACCACCGTCTGAAAATATTTGCACTTCAGCAACACCAGAAACCATGTGCTGTCTTGGAAAAAGCCTTGAAACAGCAGCTTTGAACTTTTCATGGTCAACAACATGGAGTGGTGCCGCAACGTGTTTGTGCCTCTGCATGACATACCTTCAGAAGAGGAGTGTGTTGTATATGATGGATAGATTATTGTTAGATGATAAGAGAGGTTCACAGCAAAATAAGATTTTAAACTCTTCTAAGATCTGGAATAAATGCCTCCTTCATTAAGTCAAGTTGTAGTTTACATCCATCTGTGTGTGAAATGAGCAGAATTTGCATATGACTTGTCACAGTTTTCACCTGTGACCACCAAAATCTAATTAGTTCATTATCAAATCCGAGTGCACAAAGAAACTGCCTGCAGGCATTCCTGAGCTATTAATTATGAGAGCAAGACAGACATGAGGTCACAGTGACCTTGACCTCTGACCTCTAATGGATGTACAGACAAACCAAACATAATGCCTCAGGCAAAAAAAAAAGTATGCTAAGGTGTTAAAACACTTAACTGCCCGAGCAGGAAATGTGTTTATACAAGAACACATTCACGATCAGCTCTGGTACACATCAGCCAGGGAAATAACTCCAGTTTCAGGAGATGTCACACCAGGTCACACTAATCCTCCTCAGAAACCTGCAGGGTCTGCATAGATTAATTTGACTCGATCTACATCATTCTTATATAATACGGCCTGCAGGACAAGGCAAACAACACGGCTGCTCCGTGTGAACTGCTGGGCCTCCTTCCAATCCGAGTCAACGGATTAGCTGAGGACAGGACGCAGAGGAAAAAACAGCAACTTCCAGTGTGCCCACGCTGGTCCCTCTGCCCATAAAATCAAATAAGCCTTTGTATTTAAAGCAACAGGGGGAGACAGCGTGTACGATAAAAGTTCATGTCCTAAGTGGCCACAGAATGAGCAAAACAACACAGATCACAAAATGTTTGCTATTCATCGTAGAGCGGTCTGACTGAGACCACAGAGGAACAAAAAGAACAGCATGGCTACTTTTAGACTAAAAGGTCATTCCAACCCAGAGTCAATTACAGGGAAAACACCCGCACAGAAGGTAAATAACAAGGACAAACCTCCATCAAGTGACAGTGAAGTCTCACTGGGATCCAGCACACAGCTTCATGAAGAATCACATTTAAAAAGTGTCACATGAGCAAAGTGCTGATAAAAATAAAGTATCATTTTTTTTTTTTATGTAAACAAAAGGACGGACAAAATAGCAGCAATAAAAACAAACAACAAAACAACACCGAAGCTATCGAGCTTCCTCAAAAATAAAAGTAATTCAGTATTCTGTAGTGAACAGAAGCTGCATCCTTCAGGTGTCCCACATGCCTCCAGTGTTGTGCTAGATACTGAAAAATAGTAACTAGTTACTGTTACTAGTTACTTCATTCAAAAAGTAACTCAATTACTTTGTTGATTACTTACAAAAGGCAAAAGATTGAACGCACCATGAGTTGAATCGCTTAAACACCAGGCTCCCAATGCTGCTATGATGATACTAATCCTCTGTTTTACCGGCGACGTTTGTCCCCTTATGCTGTAAAGCACTGTTCGAGTCACTCTTGAACATTTTCCCTCAACTTTGAGAACAATAGGTACAACAATAGGGAACACCACATTGCATGGAAAAAAAGGATCCTTCCTCTGGGAAGCACACATGTACCAAATTTCATGGCAATCTTGGTAGTTTAGAACTACATGGAAAAAACAATGCAAATGCAATGCAATGCATGCAAAAACAATGGAAAAAATAAAAAAAAAATAAATCGCTAAATATTCTCTGGTACTCATTCTAAACAGGACACTTTGAGCACACTGACACTGATATAGAATAAATGATTTAATAATGAGAAAAATAGCTGCTTGCACCAAGAAATTCTTGATGCAGAGGAGTGCACTTCACTTTGCAAACAGCAAAGAAATAACTTGGTTTATAACTACGTTTCATTTCTGAGGAATCCACTTGTCAGCCCCTGACATGCCACCGAGAAAAGAGAAGCAGTGAGAGGTGCCACTTCTCACATCAGAGGTGAGAATGGAGACTGCATGCTCTGATGCCAGGGTCAGATGCTCCCCTTCATCTTGGTTTAAAACTACATAATATTTCCCTCTGGGGAAAAACTGTTCATGCTTCAGCAAAATATTATGCATCCTGCTTGTCATCAGGTCTTTCTTATAAAACCATGGATCTCTCCTGCGCTGATGACAAAAACACACCTGGTCATCTTCTCTCTCGAAAGAGGAAGATGAGGAGGAGTTTGTGCAGCAGTGAGTTGGGAAACCTCCAGAGAGGTCGGTGAGGTGTGTCACCTCTGGCTCTGAGCCTCTGCAGGCAACCTCAGAAGGATATTCTGGTGGACCTGCTGTCATCTGCAGCTCTGCAGGCATGTAGCAGCTCTGTGTGACCTTCACCATGCTGGAGTGATCCCGGTTAGTTTTCATTTTAACATAACTTCAAGTGCAGTGGGTTTTAGATTGTTAGCCATCACTGAAGTGAAGTGACTGAATGTGGTCGACACAGGAAAATATCAAATGACCCTGTGTTTGTTGAAACTGGCTTTTAAATGATGAACTCAAGCACAATAAATAACCATTCCTTTGGGATTGAGCAGAGGTTGCAAACATTTTCCTCTTAACCAGGAGCAAAGCAACTGCCATATTTAGCCTTTTTTTAAAAAAAAAAAATTCCATGCATACAAGGCTACTTATTGCACCATAAAGAAACAGCTTTATTGCTTATCTGTGTAACATTTTAGGTTACAGACAGTTCAGTTTAGGTGCAGGCTTGGTGTGATTCAAATCAGCCTTCAGGGTATTTGCTTGACTGACTGAAAACTGACAATTTGCCCTGTGGCGTTTTTTTTGTGAGCACATGAAAGTCAGCATGTTTACACTGTTATTCTCTGTAATCATACCAGTGGCTTAAAAGGTTCATATTTTGAGGAAAGTTAAGGCACATAAGGTGTAAATGTGTAAGTTCATAAATACGTATTTAAAAGACTTTGATATAAATCTACTAATGTTTTTCCAAAGCAAGCTGACTTAGACATGACTAGTTTTTCTAATGGGGATGGCTAGCAGCCATCTCAGTTTACATTCGCGCCAGTGGCTCGCGATAAGCTTGTGTGAGATATAAAAATCTGATCAACTTACCTTAAAATGTGGATGAATCCTCACAGTTCCGTCTATCAAATGGTGTATTCCATGTCTTCATAGCATCACCAAGCATTTTACAATCCAGAGGTATATATAGGCTGCAACCATTACGCTTTACATTCGCAGCCAGGGTTTGGACCTGGAAGTGATTTGTGACGTCACACTAGCCATCCCCACAGCCTCCAATTAAAAATGTATTTGCAATCATAATCATAACATTAATGACTGGAAGCAAAGTACAAACTCGAGCAAGAGCAGAGACGATGACAACCCTGGCTGCCAGTCCCACTCATCAACATCACAGAAAACACTCCCTGCACACAGAGCTGCTTTAACAACTGATTATTCTTCAGATCATAATGATTCAGACAAGATGACCAAGATGATTGACAGACACTGGGATGAAACCAAAGAGGACTGCAGGACTGACAGCATACCTCACAAGCACTACACAAACAGTGTAGTTTGTAATCTATTGACTCTGTATATTACTAAAGACATCACACCTCAACAGTTTGTGTACATGTACACACAAATCCAGGTGAGTACTGTATCATAATTAGGACTGTAGTGAAAGGGACTAATGTCTGGCACTGGTCAGTGTTTTTACAGCTTAACTTGAACTAAACTGTTTGCTCAGTAGACAGGAGCTGATATGGTCTTCATTATGTCCTGGATCACGATGAGACAACGCCTTCTTATCACACATGTACTGCACAAGACCAAGCCTTAAAAAGGAGGAAGCATGTGGCTCGAAACTGTGAATAAGTTAAATATCAGACGCAAAAAATACCATAACAAGGAATAGAACTGAAGCAGAAAATCAGTGTTGGCCTTACAAATAACTGTCACAATTAGCATACTAATTAGGGCTGACCCAAAAAATTCAAAGCTTCGATCGATGGCACGGGATTCCCAAAAAAAAAAAAAAAAAAAAAAAAAAAAATTCAAATTCGACGTTTCGGCCTTTTTTTTTTCTATGGTTTCAGTTTCACCCACTAGCTACAGACAAGAGCGAACATGTCCAAGAAGTGATCAGAAATGGATAAAGGTATAACTAAGTCAACGCCCGTTAAAACGTGCCACGTTATTGTTACTGTGTGCGTTGATTGTATGTGGCGTTATGATCAGAGATTTAATATGTAGCCGCAAGCTAACGGCAACTTTGCTCCGCCGGCACGGACGTGCGAGCGCCCCCCGTCGAAGCTTCGAGTATAGTTCGTTTGGAGCTCAGAAGCTTCGAATGTCAAAAAGGAGATCGAAGGTCAGCCCTAATAACTATTGACCTTTGAGCTCAGTTCATCCTTCATTCACTCACCCATGACGGCCGCCTGGTACAGCGACCTGTACCTCTGCCCAGGCTGCATTCCCGGAACGAAATCTCCCAGACCGATGGTGCACAGCGAGATGAAGCAGAAGTAGATGCCATCCAAGAACGACCAGGACAGCTCCAACGTGTTGAACACGGCCGCTGGCGCCACAAAGAAGCACAACACCACTAGAACCAGCAGCAACAGGAAGTGGACGACAGTAGCCAGCCGAGGCTTCATGCCTGAACGCTGCAACAGACCGACGGGAGCGACGACCAGAGGGTACATGAGCCTCTGGACGCAGGCGGTGAGCACCAGCATGGTGAAGGGGACTCCTATCAGGGCGTAGAGGATGGAGAAAGCTTTCCCAGTGTCAGACAGAGGAGTGGTGTGACCATAACCTAAAGATAAAAAAGTAAGAGAAAAGACAAGAGGAGGACTGTTAAAGTGGCGACACACTGGGCTGCATTCACATTTAAAGCCTTGAGACGTGAAAATCCCTATCCTCTGTTTCAATCTCAAACAGAAATCTCAGAGGCTTATGTCTCAAAACCTGAAAGAAAAGCAAAACAACTATGAGCTGGACATGAGAAGTACGTGAGAAATATGTTTGGTCATTTAGACGTTATGCTGTGTGCACATGTGATGACTGCACAGCAAGAGGACTCGAGGTGAAACATTTCCTCAAACTGTTTGCTGCAGCCAACCTTCCAGTTCACAGTGAAAAACAACAGCTGTATCCAGGAACTAATGCTGCCTGGGAGGAGGAAAATAAAACTTGACCTCACTGCACAAACTGCTGACTAGATATCTGTACAACCTTTCTACAGGGAGACATCCTCTACCAGGCAGCACTGAAACTACTGGATCTCTGTTTCCTCTGTCACATCAACCCACCCAACAGAACGTTTAAGACACTTAGCAGTCAGACGGCAACTCGAGGCATCACAGGTTTACACTCTGCGGCTCATGTTACTGCAGTTTGACAAAGTCTTAGAGAACGACGGTGGCCTGCAGGTAAAGAAAAAACGCTCTCTGGAGCCAGTGACTGGTTTGGAAACTGGTTTGGTGCAAAATGGTGACTCCCTATGTAGATGAGTCCTTGGTTTCAGGTGATTATACACCAATGAAAACAACAGTATGACTATCTATTCCATTTCTGCTAAGAGAAAACCCACAATGCTGCACACCGTTTCAGTGTTACCACCTTTAACATAATTACATCCTTAACATAAGGAAGCTCTGATAATCACTGGCTAGATTTGGGTGAGTCATTACAAAGCTTTCTTTGTCAAAGTCAGGCCGCAGGTTATTACCCATCATTACCAACACAAACAGGGTCAGTTGGATGTGCTGCCACTCTGAAATCACATGACTCGTGTTTGACCCCAACAAAACACAGGATAGGTGAAGAAGTGTGCAAAATGTTTGTTGTTGACAGCGACTGAATCTGATCACTGCTGTGGACCTTGAGACTCATGTCTGGTGAGATAGCACAGTCTGTCTTTTGTGAAAGGGCTGAGGCGACCGAATCAGGATTCCAAAACATCCTGATATACATCTCAACCTGAGACGATGTGGCTCACAATATTTTTACTGTTTCTTTTTGTGCTATTTTGAACTACATGCACATTTTTACAACCCTCTTACAATTCCTAATTTGCCTTGCAACTGCTGCACAACAGTTTCCTGTTGGATATATAAATCTTATTGTATGTTACCCAATGTGTGGCATCACCTTCTACATTTTCAAGATTCAACATTCAGGGGACTGCAGATCTGAGTCCTCTGAGCTTAACAACAGTCAGACTAGACGCTCAATGAAGTTACTGTGACTGTGAGTTTGATTCCAGTTTCCTATTTTTACAAATTTCTAATGTAACATCATTTCATAAGTTCATACTTTCAATTCTCACTGATAGCTGTATATACATTCAAGTTCACATGAACATTTGCTTCAGTTTTTCTTGTCAGCTTTACACATGACTGCATGGATGTTTGTGTTTGTAATCTGTTCAGACACAGATTAGAAGCACAAACACTTTTCCAGACGTGTTGTGATGGGATTTTCTGCTGATTGTTTGTTTTCTGCCATGGTGAAAGTGCTTCTTAGAAGTTTTATAAAAAGGCAGGAAATTTGCATAGATAATAGTTCTGCTGTTTTCCACTGACTGTCTCTTTCTCTCTCATTTCTTTGTACCTGTTATGTATCTTTGTAGCTCCCATGTGTGCCTTTGTTGCCATTATGTGTCTTTTGTGATTGTTTTGCATCCTGGAGTGCAACGAGGGATTATAACATGCCATAGAAATTACATCTGGTTTATGCTCACTTCCAGTTTTCACCTCTAGATAAAACTGTTTAGATAATAAATCAGTGGTTTAAAGAACATTTACATTTCCTTTTTCAACATTTGAGGAAGTGTCACGTAAGGGAGCACACGCAGTATTGTGAAATTAATTCATGCATCACACAGAGCAAACTCTTTTCTGTTCTGCTTCATGGATGAGCTTGCATGTTCCCTCGTGAGTGTCAGCCTGCCTGTTAATGTGACTGTTTTTATCAACACTAATTCGCTTCACTGGCACAGATAAGAAGAGCAAAAGCCTCACTGAGCTTCTCTGAGTGATGCTACTCGATGATGATGCTCCTGCAGTGTTTTGGTCCAGGTAGTGTTGATGCATGTCAAAACTTCATGAGCAAACATCAGCAAGTGGCCAAGCAGAAATAACTCCTGGTGACACGACACAGACATGAGTGCTCTGCAGGACTTTCAAACCAAACATCCAACAATAAAACTGTGACACAGCATGTGCTCAGTGCAACAATATTGCATGTTCAGCAGTAAAATGGCACATTCTGTAAAGTGCTCTGTGACCAACTGCTGCCATTTCAAATCTTTTAATAAAGGGTCACTTCAAACTTTGGAACTTGAGGGTGAAAGATGTGACATTTACTATAACTTTCCCAGCAGTCTGCACAAACCAAACTGTACTGACAAGTTAGCATATTAAAGATTAAACTCTCCAAAACAAGCTGACATGTCAACAAACAAACTGCTTACTGATCGAGATGGGGTAGGAGTGTGAGTAGTAGTGGTTGTGAAGGAGTGAATAGTTCAGGGACACCACAGTATTACTGCAGAGAGTAACCCACAAAAACCTCTGTGATGACAGCCCTGCACCTCTCCTTCACTTCACTTCCTGTAACATCCAGGCCAGGTGTCTCGACACTGTACTACACTGTAAACTGTTCAGACCACTGTGTCAGGTCAAATGTAACCGGATCAAACAGTCCCAGTGGACTTAATAATAATAATAATAATATATATATATATATATATATATATAGATATATGTGTGTGTGTGTTCCCCCCTTCATCTGTGCCTTATAATTCCACAATAAAAGTCATCATCTGCTGTTCCACAATTAAATTAACAGGAAATGATCTCTTAATTAGTTTGTGTCTTTTTTTTTGTCTTAACTGACTTTAAGCTTAAAGTCACTCAGCTGCTCTGTCACATCCCTGACACGTGGCACAAATAACGCCATAAAGTTGTACACCAGTACTTGATATTTGTTGTTTTTATGCTCCAAAAAACAAAAAAAAAGTAGAAATAAAAGTCCCTGAGTTGGTTTTGTTCTGTTCAGAGGTGATAAGGCGTTATGTCACAGTGATGTGTAACTTTATAAACTCTTCATTCTGAGTTTGCGTCCTGCGCAAAAACGCCACCAGGTAATTTTGTGTGAACAGCTACTCACCGACAGTGGTGACCAAAGTGTTGGCGAAGAACATGGAGGATGCCAGGTCCCAGTTTGAGGTAACGGAGGAGTTTCTGAGGACGGACACGCCGTACTTGTTGGCCGTCAGCACCTGAACCAGAAAGCGCTCCAGCGCCGCGGCGTTGACGCAGCTCTGGTTCAGGAACTCCTGCTTCAGGACTTCCATCTCGCGTCGCAGCTCGTCCTCCACCGGCCGCTCGATGCTGGAGAACACCAGCGCTCCGAACAGCAGGTAGATGACATAAAACAGTATGAAGCCTGTAAGCAGCAGCCATGACCTGCCTACTGAATGCATGTCTTGTGTTGCTGTGGGGTTAACATCAGTGGAGCTGCTCGCCGGGGCTTCCTTGTGCGTGTCCGCGGTGAGCCTGGCTTCCTTTCTTCTCCCCTCTCTCTCTGGGTTTGTGTGGGAACTGTTTTTGGGGGCTGTCCTAATTGAGCTCGAATCCCTCCTGCTCAACTCATCCTCCTCCCACAGCAGCTCAGAGCCCTGGAAGTGCATCCTGGAAGTGCATCCTGGAAAAGTCCCCGCAAAGTGTGTGCATTCAGATACCACTAAGGATTATTGATTTTTCAGTGACATATTTACACAGGCCTAAATACACAGTGCATAATCACAAGCAAAGGTGTTTGACAAAGCTTGCTTTAACCGTTTAAAGACATTTTCTATCCCAATAAAATGACAAAAGAATCACTCTGCTGCTCCATAAAGACCATTTCTTAAATTAACAAAATGATAAGGATATTACTTTTTTTGGCCATCCAGGAAGAGACATGTTTCCTTGTTTGGCAGGAGTTTGCATGTTCTGTCTGTAGATGTGAGTGTGAGTTGGTGTCTGTCTCTACGTGTCCTGTGATGGACTGGAGACTTGTCCAGGGTGTACCCTGCCTTACACCATAAGACAAATGAGATAGGCTCCAGCCCCCCCGCGACCCTATGTGAGGGTAAGTGGTAGAAAATGGGTGGTTGGATGAATTATCAGGCTAATTGACCAAAATATGAATCTTATTTTACGCTATTTTCTATCCTCTTGGCCTCATGTAAACAAGGAGAGAAGGTCAGCGTCCCTTCCGGCTGCTGTCTTTGTTTGGTTCAGCCTATAACAGATCTGAAGGCTGGTCCACACACACTGACGTAGTGTCAAGTGTCACTTACAGGATTTTAAGTTTTCTGTCCTTCCTGTTGTCTGATCCAGATGTGGCTCACGCCCTCTCTGTGATGTGGTCCTCATATGGCTCCGACGTGGCCAAGCCCTCGTGGCCATGATCGGTTTGAGTCATCGGCCTCAACTGCAGAATAAAGTTGGTAAATCCAGCTCAATTATTTTAGCCAGAGTGCTTCAAGTTGACCTCAAATGACCCCAGTCTGCTTGGGTCAGCGATGGCCTAAACGATTTTCCGTGGCTTTCCGTGAGCTCTTGCCAGACTTGGTGTGAAAATGGTGAACTTCATGGATGTTTGGTTCAAGGCTCTGCTATGAAGGAGGAAGGCCCTTAGTGCTTCTGTCAGAGTGGAAAAAGCGTGTTATGTTATTTTCTCCAAAAACAAGCATAGAATACAACATACTCCTGCCATTCAACTTGAGCAAGACACAGTCCTGCTGGAGGATTAAAATGACTTTTTAGACATTCTGGGGATTCACTGTTTTGGCCAAGAGTTAGATGAGAAAACTGACAACACTGATCTTCTCCTCCAGCTCTCTGTAAGCTTGAACTTTGATGAAACTTAAACTTAACTTCCAACCTGCCAGATGTTTTCACAGGTTGCTTGGCACAATAAAACACCCTCAGCATGCTCCCTCTCTCTCTGTGTTAGCTTCTCCTCAGAGTAGTCGCTGTCCTTTTTGTGGTGTTTCATGTAAAACACTGACTTGTGTAGTGTGAACTGTGAGGCCAGAGCGGTCTGCTGCCCACAGGCCTCTTCTCCACCACCACGCAGTACAAAGCTCTGTTATCACGACACACAGCAGCAAAGCTGCTCTGACTCAGCAAATAAAGTGCTTAACTCTCGCTGGACCAAAGAGCACAGAGACATTTTTTATTTAAAAGTGAACCACTCTGTGTCTTCAGCCTTTGATATAGTTTAATTTCTTCAGCAATACTGCAGGCAAACTGTAACCTGCAATTGGATATAGTTTTTTTTTATTTCTTTAAAGAAATAGTTAGATTAGGCACTGTATGGCCAGATTTTTCCAAAGATACTGTAGATATCACTCACATATTGGTATCATGATCAAGTACAGTATATAACTCGTCATTGTCTGCACAAACATGTGAATGAATAAACAACTTACATAAGATGTTATTTCTAATAAACAAAGTCGAGTTTAAGATGACACAATGTTTGCTTCTGTGTATTGATGGTCTGGTTTGCCTATGAGCTAAAAGTTTGAGCTTGTGACCAGGTTGATGTTTTTATGTCAGCTATTATGAAAGTTTTACTTAATATTTCTTTTTTAACCTCTCCTCTTGCAAAATTAATCCATGAATTGGATCATTTATTTGATGTCTCATGCTATTTTTGTTGTGACTGACATGCATTTTGAAATAGGAGCATCAAGTCAGAGTAATGTGACGTAAACAAACAACAGTAGTATGATGAATTTTAAATGCTCATACATACAAAACAAACAAACAAACAAACAAAACAGCCCAATAACAGAACTCAAATATGTCCCTGCTTAATATATATATATATATATATATATATATATATATATATATATATATATATATATATATATATATATATACAGCTTTTAAAGGCCAACAGTGTTATTATTGGCAAATGTATAAGAATATAGCACTGGGAATGTTGACCAATTCACTCTGCACAAACCATCCTGTTGCTCCGTCCTCTTCCTAGTGTTATGTTGTTTTTTTTTTTACTTCCTATGCATTTACTGTATTTGTGTGTATGTGCTGATCTGATGGATTTTTACTAAAAGAAATTTCAACCTGCAGCAACACATTTCCAAAGTAGTCCAATTCTGAGTCACAAAGCATCAAAAGTATGAACACATTTATCACAATAAAAAAAGTTGGCTGACTTTTAAGTTTAGAAGAGAAAAACAAATTGATCATATCTACAAAAACTTCAAGTCTAGCTCAATACGTCCACTATAGTTATTGACTGGGGAAATCATTCCTGTTGATGATCTATATTATAGAGATGTAATATTTCCATAATTAGATTCCAGAAGTTCCTCTGTCATCCTCAGCTTATCTTGTGGTGCTTATATACATATATATTTACACGATCAGCCATCACACAGTATCGGTTTATTACATCAGTTAACAAGGCGACAACCTCCTCCTTCCTCATTTGAACAGATCAGAAAATATTAATCTTTTTTCTTTTTCAGCAATTTGTAGTTTGTACAAATGCCACGCACGCACACAATGCTTTTGGAGTATTATCACAAATGATCCAGTTGACGTGTGAAATATACAACGTACAGAAAAGTGAAATAAACCTTCTGATGAGATGACGTGACAGCATGGCTAAATTAAAAACACGCAGTGTCACCAGGAACATAACGCTGTCATGATAAGAACAATATTCTCATAAAAACATTTGTTTTGATTGGCAGCTAGATTCAAGTTTTGCCGATGAAGTGGACTCAACTGTGAGTGTGAGGAGAGAGGAGGACAGGAAGCCAGACAGACGAGGAAAAAAGAGAAGTGTCACATGCCACAATGTTTTGAGTTTGAGTCCACTTCAGCGTGTCTGAGTCCTGAACGGCATTGGCACTTTGACTGTTGGCACTAACTGGAAGACAAATCTGTTTCTCTTGAGGGACCAAATATTATTTGGCATCTCTGTCGCAAATACACAATGAAATCACATGCAACACTGCAAAACACAAACGAAAACATCCCCGGTGTTCTGCAAGTAGAAATTATGCTCTACTGCTCACCTGCTTCTGTTTACTTCTATCACTCAACGAACACGAAAGGGAAGGAAATGAGCTTTGACTTTAGCTTAAATGCAGATGATATTGACATCTGTAGGGATACTGTATGTTGGGATGTTAGAATTAAGATTTCCTATGGTTATAAGGCTGAGTGACATCAAAAAAGGAGCATTATGTCATTGCCTGTTTCTTTCTTGAACAAAATAAAACCATCATATCTGGGAGGCAGGGAGAAGCTTTTTGTCACTTATACTTAAAATGTAGTTCTTCCAGAAAGCTCAAATATATCAAACTTGGCTCTAAAAGCAAATAAAACTGTGACTAATTCAGTGCTAATGTGGTATTATAAATAATATAAATACTATTTTGTTATGATGACTCTCAGGCCAACAATGTAAATACAGGTCATCACACTCCAACCAATCTTTGACAACCTGCTGCTGCTGAGGTCAGAGAGGAGGGTGGTGATGGTGAACAAGTGGGCATGTGTGAAACGGAAACACATCAACAACTGAAACACAACTGTTGCTCCATTTCATCCGGGTCACGTCTGCACACCAGCTCAGGTTTAACTAACCAGGGAGAGTGCAAAGAGTCAAAAGTTCGGTCGGTCTGTGACTAATGTTGTCAATCCAGAGTCTGTTCTGCCCTGCCGGGGTTAAAACCTGCATGTTTCTTCAGGAAAACGTTGATGAATCACTGAGCTGAGTCTGCACGGTTACTCCACGACGTTCCTGTGGTAGTCGTAGGACAGCCGCCGCTTAGCAGCAGCGTTCTGAGCGTGCTGATTGGCCGAGGGGAGGCCGGGGGAGAGACGCCGATTGGCTGTCCAGAGAGCCGGTCTGCTTTCCTGTGGAGAACGCAACGGAGCAGATGAGATATTAGACTGAACCTCAAAACTCAATAAGTGCTGACTTCACGCATCAATTTGTTCATCCACAGAAAACATTTGCACAACAAAAATGATAATAATTATTATTTTAAATCCCCTGGTCTCATGTGAGGATTTGCTTTGTTTTCTCTATGATTGTAAAAGGAATAGGTTTGTGCTTTGGTGTGTCGACTGAACTATTCAAAGACTACGACATTCATTTTTGATATAGTTGTGTAATCTTTAACTCTGAGTGCCAGCCGTTTTATAAAACCGAAAGTGCCTTGTGCACAGAATACCCACAGAATATTTTGTGCTATGACTCTGAAAACACTGAATAGTTTTTACCTTGTTCCATTCTTGTTTTATCAGAGGTAGAGTAGAGGACACTTTCACCAAAATCACCACTTTTTTGTCAAGATTATGTTTTGATTGTCTCCACTTCCTGCTTTGATCTCTGTGGCGTGTACCGTCTCTTTATGCTCCAACTACAAATCCCAGAAGCCCCAGTATTACTCACAGGCTGCAGGAGACCACAATTGGCGACCAACTGCCAAAAAAACACTTTCTTTGTATTATTACGTCAATGGCACTCAAAGAGTTAATAATAATACTTTACTACCAGTATCTCTGTTATTGTATTAACTCATCTTGGACAACATTTTACAGAAATGTCAGTGTATTTATTTATTATTATTTATTTATTTGTTATTCTCTTTAGTAAAGTACAACAAACCTTTTGCAGTGTCTTGTAGTGTATTCTAACCAATACACCACAGTGACATTAAGATAAAATGTTATTCTTAGTAAAAGTAAAAAGTAGTAAAAGTAGTAAAAGTTAGAGTATTTAAAAAAATACTTAAAGGAGATTTAGAAAAAATATCTGAAAAGTATATACAGTGCAAATATTGCAAAAAATGCAACATAGTACAAAGACAACAATTTGAGCAATATAACAATGTATGAAAACACTATAAGAACATAAGAGCACAGTAAGCTGCTAGGTAAGAGTGACATGTTGTCATTCAGTAAGATATTACCCCCTAAAAACTGAAAACTATTAGTATATATCCTTTATTTTGAATATTTTATTCCATTTCAGTTGATAGAGTCCCAAAATACTATGCACAAGCCCCTTAACATTATACAGTATATTTTCAAGTAGAACAACTTCACTAATAAATCACAATTACATGAAGATTACAATCATAAATTCATAATCTCTGTGAAGACTGTCGCACTCCACTGGTCTCTGTTGCAATCCAGTAGTTTTTCAATAGGAACAAGAGCAGTCAGTAACAGCCGATGAACGTTGAGCTACCATGTAGCTCCAGAATGACTCATAAGAAACATGCATAGATAAAATGATAGCGTGAGGTACTCTGCAGGCTCCTCACATAGTTCGGTTCAGCTGTGATGCTGAGCCGAACCATGACGCTGTTCATTTATCAGTGACTGTGACGTGTGAGGAGCGTATTGCATATAACAGCAGCCACTTCATTTGAATGGAGCTGCAGTGTTCATCCGTCAAAGAGCGCTATCAGGGCATTTTACATGATGTTACGGCTGTGCTCACTAATTCAGTTTAACAACCCTGAAGCTTGACAAATGGAAACTGAACACTAAGCATCCTGTGCTAATTCCTCTGCATGAAGTGTATATGTGTGTGTGTGTGTGTGTGTGTGTGGAAAGAGAGATCATTTACTGTAACATTTGATTTGTATTTTCCATCAGAATGATGATCGGATGAAAATCAGGTGATCTTGCACATGCCACACCCCTGAAATCATACACCCCTGATCATACCCACAGACAAAACGTGGGACTGCAGCATCTGTCGTAGAAGGCAAAGATCACCTGATTTTCATCCGATCATCATTCTGATGGAAAATACAAATCAAATGAAATCTGACTGGCCACCCCAGGTGCCATCCTGCATGGTGCACTCTGAACTGATCACAAATGTTACTTGGTTTTCAATTTGACCTCCGACCAGAGCAGCAATGTGATATGATTGAACAATGTGAGTAGACTTGGATAGACTGTATGTTTAAAAGTGTCAGCTGTAACATCAGTCGGCTGTAATGTTTATCTTGCCTCTGTAAATTTTAATGACAGTTCAGTGCAGGTCTGTCACATATGACTTAATGTAACTATTAAAGTGACATGCTATTTTTGCAGTGTGACACAAAGTCTGAATGTAGTAGCTACTATACAGTATGTTACAGGAAACTGAGGTTAAGTTTGGTTGCACTGGTTTTCATGTGACAGTTGTTCCAGGGAATGTTTTTCATTTATTTAGTTTTATTTGGTGTAGTGGTTAGCATTGTCGCCTCACAGCAAGAAGGTACTGTGTTCGATTCCCTTTCTGTGTTGAGTTTGCATGTTTTCTCTGGGTACTCCGGCTTCCTTCCAGGTTAACTGGCTAATTTAAATTGACTGTAGGTGTGAATGTGAGTGTGAGTGGTTGTCTGTCTCTATGTGTCCTGTGATGAACTAGAGACTTGTCCAGGGTGTACCCTGCCTTTCACCCTAAGACAGCTGGGATAGGCTCCAGCCCTCCCGCCACCCTATGTGAGGATAAGAGGTAGAAAATGGATGGATGGATAGTTTGATTTGGTCGACACTTTATAGAATGATTATATTATTGTGTTGTCTTTATTTTTGCACCTTTCATAAAAAAATAAATTTGTATCATACTTGTACTGTCCCATTCTGTTATGTTGAGATTACAAATTCTACTTATGTTCCAATTTATATGAACATCTAAGATTGTAATTTTATTAGTCAAATTAATAATAAAAGACAAAAATGAACTGATGCTATGTTGATGGAGACACATGTACACCCAGAGGTGTGACTGACCTAATCCTGCTGGCCACCCCACTTGCACCCCCCTGCAAAAAAAAAGTCTGGACACGCCACTGGGTATGATGCCAGTCTTTACTCACAGTGTACGGCTGATCTAGGTGTAAAGTCCTCAGCAACAGATCACGGGACACGCCGTTCGCTCTCTTGTATCTCTGGCAAATCATTTTGTTCAAGTCATGAAAACTGTCCAACAGCCTGCAGGGTCAGACACACACAGGAAGCAACGATAATTCACTGGACTGGCTTCATTTACCGAGAAATGTTTGAAATTTGCATAACTGAAAGCTAAATGGCAACTTTGTTCCAATACTTAATGTTATTAAAAGACAATAAATTCTTTTACAGTAATTTTAGCCATGTGATAGCCAAGCACAAACACAATCCCTGTTTTCAGAGCAGCAGTCTACAGTTCCTCCACCTTGTAGTTCACCACTTTAACCACTTGGGGGCCATAATTTGTTACATTTGAACCCTACATAATTGTTTACAACAAAACACTAAATGAGGTCTTTAAAGTTACGTCTTTGAACAAAGTCCTGGTCCTCCAGTGCACAACTGTGGCTCAGATCAAACCAATAAATACATAGAAGCAACTGGTACAGATAGAAATGCAGAAATGTTCCATACTTGCAGTGAAAATGTGTTATTTCTGTGTATCCCTTGTATACTACAAGGTGTTAAAACAGCACAAATCATGCAATTATTACCTTTCAAACCTTATTTAAATATTAAAGTTTTGATAGAAAGTTAATATAGAAAAATTATATTAAAGAGGGGGATTTATGGAGCAGCCGTAGTGAAGAATTAAACATATCTGGCATACTCTGAAACTGTTTTAAAAATGATGGACAAAAGGTTTTTGCTGTACCAAGTTACATTTTTTTTTACTGTGCTGTAGGTTTTTGTTAGGAATAACTGCTATATGTTATGTTTGACTGTTCAGATTTAAAAATAGCAGACAGAAGCTACTGAATTATATAAATACCATCAAACTAATAATAACTGCTGACACACAATTGCAGCTTAACTTCCTGTCCAGCTGAGTTCATGTCCTGACAAATTTGCAGTAAATATCAGAATCCTCCATGTCATTTTCTTTAAGCTAAAAGCATGTCAAGTTGCATTACTCTGTGGGCTCTGATATTTCCTCTGATAAATCTGAGGAATGTGTAAAAACAGCCAGCTCAAACTGCAGCAGATCTGCTAATATACAGTCAATCTTAAATGATTCAGCTACATTAAGGGACATGTAGTGGGCTGAGTGGAGATGGCTGACCTACCCCTGGTCCTGACTGGCTCTGCCCCTCAGGAGCTGAGTCAGCGTGGGGACAGTATCAAGGTTACAGGGGTCACTGGATGACGAAGCAGGCGACGAGGGGAAGGCTTCAGCAAAAGCAGCTGCCTGTAGGACAGACAAAGAGATCCTTACTTCAACACCAGAGAGTTCATCACACATGCAGTTGACTCTCTTGCAGGCCTCTTCATGGCACCATAAGCGCATGAAACAACTCATTAAAGCAGGTTTCGCCCAGCACTCTACTTCACTGCAGCTCTCAGCAGAGCTCATTTTTCATCTGCATCTTTTCACTGCGTTTAATGTCCACTGGGAGACTCTTTCTGCAGTGCCGGCTTCTTTTTTTTACATTTTTAAAGAAAAAAAGCACAGAGAGCTCAGATGGGTCTAATGCTAGTAACAAAAAAAAGATAAATTTCTAGTGTAAAAACACCCAACCCTGAGGCCTACATCAGGACAAGCTATGTTTCTCTGGGCAGGGAACTATAAATAATAATATAGAATTATTCTGCAAAAGGTCTATTTGTCTTAAGTGAACAATATTTTTTGACTTCCATCCATTTAAACATTTGGGGGGTTGATTCACAAAGAGCCTACAGGCATGCTCGCAGCTAATTAGCACTAAATATAAAGTGGAGCTGCTGATGGACATTTCAGTCAAAACCATAAATGTCAAAGAAGTGACCTCAAGTGGATACAGACATTAAATGACCAGTTTATTTTAGAGTAGACACAGAGTGGACAAAAACAAGTGACTGAAATATAGAGCTGTATGTGTGGATTTGTAGGATTTATCTGAATGCACAGTTTTTATTTAAGTGTGCCCAAGTGTGTTTACAGGTCTATGGATAGAATGAATGTGAAAAAATAAGAAGTATAAATCTTTTTTGAGCAGCAGAGCAAATCTGACTTGGGATCAGTTTCACTGATTTACCACTTTGGTTTCAAAATGATGAGCACCTGGAGGTGTGGCGTTAGACAGACTTTTGCCAGACCTCTATAGCCCGCCTGAGGCTACGCTAATTGCTGGTGTAACACACTCAGCTTCTATTGTCGATCAAGTTGCATTATTATTTTATGTAGCTGGACAGGTACTGCTAATGCACGGAATAAATACAGTGATACTGTATCTCTCTTCTGTTGCATTGATTTTATATATTTTTTTGTCCAATAATGTTGTAGGACTACAGCTGGTAATTGGTGGAGTCTCTGTTAATATATAAACTCTTTTTGCACCATATGATGCACATGGGGACTAATTGTTGGATGATGTAGCAGTCATAACGAACCAGGCACTCACAGACGGTAATTTCCAACAGCGGCTTGGCTTCAAATAAGCTTATCACAGAGAGTGTGTTAGTGAATTCTCAGAGAAATGAAAGAAGATCTGAGGGTTAATTCCTACTTTATGGTTTTCAGAAGCTGTCTTAAAAGAGGCTGAGCACAGCAGCACAACTATACCAGAGTCTGGTTGGCCTCCACAGCGCTGGTTGGCCACCACTGTCCCAACACGTCTCCACCTTCGTCTGACGAATCCTGAGGAAAGGCTGACCAGCCGTCGTCTGATTGGTGGAAGGAGCTGCCCGTCCAGCCCGGCGTCCAGTGGGTCGACTCCCCAGAGATGCCGTGGTTTCCAAGTGCTATTTTCAGACACAAACACACACATTTAATATCACAGCATGCAGTCTCTGTTGTAGTCTTTGGCTTTTCCCTCATTCAGATGGCCTGATCAACTGAACCTACACTGCCCTAAGGAGTTAGCTGGAGGAACAGATGGCTGACAACACCATAGCTTTTATCATCAAACAGTGTCCATGGCATCAAAGGTTAGGACTACCCCTTTACCGATAGAACCAAATGACAAATGGAACCCCCTGTTGTATTTGGTTTGAGTTTCATTCAAAGAGTTTTTTGAATACACTGATAAACCTTTTAGAAGAATGGAAATCTATTTTGTACAAGCTTGAGAGGACTGTAGTTTGAATGTCTCCAATACTTCAGAAGTACTCTGTGTCTTCAGCTTGACGTTATTTTACACCCAAGCAGTCAGCTCCAGAAGAGCACCAGCTTCAAACTGGTATCAGAGAGGAAACTGTGGACTTCCAGCATCCTGAACCTGAATCAAACCTGGCTTTTCTGTTTTAGCAGTTGTAAATGACAACTTGCCTTGATTATTATATCTATCACTTTGCTACGAGGAAACAAGTGAGTGAATTTTGTGTGTGTTGCTAAAACCTCCTACATTCTCCTGCAGAGAAGGACCTTCACATCTCCATATCTTACCTTCAATTGCTCTGACGCTGCACAATGTATTTGTCAGACACTTCAGTGTCTCTCTTTAACCCGTTGCACGATAACCTCAGGGTAACAGGAGCCTGAAGCCCCAGCCCTGTTTGCCTCTGAACTCTGAATGATTAATACCATGTATAGCGAGAAAGAGAGATTGGTTGGGAATTCAGGTCAGGACAGACTGGAGTCCTGCCTCCAAAGCAGGGCTGAGTGCAGCTTACCAGGGCAGAAACAGCTCTCCATGTTTATCACAGTGTTAGTGCTCAACTTATTATGGACCACAGCTGTAGTTTTACAGGTTGTTTTCTGCACATCACATATATTCTCAATGATGCTAAACATCTTGTGGTTTTTAAATGTATTTTGCTGAAATTCCAAGCAGCCATTGGCTTCTCTTTGCTCCTGTATGATATGAGTGCAGGCTTTTTTTAATGTGCTTAGATGTGTAATCTAAGTGAATCTCAGTGAATATCAAGTCTGCATTAATAATCACAGGTGAACAGGGGAAACGTAGAAATGTAATATTTACAGCAGAAATGTAATATTTGCAATAGCAAAATCACAAATAAACATGACATCTCAGAAACAAAGTTGAGATAAATAAAACTGTAAGATAGACTTGTATGACCAGTAAATTCACAAGTTTATGAGAACATTTACATTGAGGTTATTGTTAAGAAATAAATTGAAAATATAAAAATAGATGTTGTGAAGGAGCTAAAACTTACAAACACTGGTATGTTCCTCTAGACCAAAATTACTAAATAACAAGTGTACTAATAACTAATGATGTCAGCTGAATGACTAAAATTGGCGTGTGCAGCATCTTTGAGTATTTGTGCCTTTTTGTTTTTCGGTATTAATCAGCCTTTATGTTCCCTCATTACATTCCTTTAACTAATCACCTAAGCCCAATTTCCACTGCAGGGCCAAACGAGGCTAATCGGGGGTTTACACATTATTTATTTCATCAAACCAGAGCAAATGAAACCAAAATAATTTGCAATGTGCAAAAACACATTTTTCTGTGAAGTAAAACGTTGTAAAAACACATGAATGGTCCTTTAACCCATGACACTTCACACAAAGGGCTTTCAGTAGATGAGATAGAACATTTGGCTGATAACTCCCCAGCAATATGTTAAAATAATCACTGAAATGCTTTGAGGTGGATTAACTGAGAAGAAATAAATAATGTGTAAACCCCCGATTAGCCTCGTTTGGCCCTGCAGTGGAAACTGGGCTTAGGTGATTAGTTAAAGGAGTGTAATGAGGGAACATAAAGGCTGATTAATACCGAAAAACAAAAAGGCACAAATACTCAAAGATGCTGCACTCCCTTACATGTCTGTTTTGAATGTGTGTTGACTATATATGAGCCAATTCATATCATCATTTTATTATTTTAGTCATTCAGCTGACATCATCAGATCATCATCATCAGTTATTAGTACACTTTTTATTTAGTAATTTTGGTCTAGAGGAACATATCAGTGTTTGTAAGTTTTATCTCCTTCACAACATCCATTTTTATATTTTCAGATTATTTTTTAACAATAACCTCAATGTGAATTTTCTCAGAAACTTGTGAATTTATTGATCATATATGTTTATCTTACAATTTTATTTATCTCAACTTTTGTTTCTGAGATGTCATGTTCTGTTTGTGATTTTGCTAAAGGCAGATGAATGGGTCTAAATACTTCAATACCCATGAGCCTTGGCTGCTGTTGCTATGGAGAAGAAGCCAGACAGAGACGTGAATAAGAGTGACTTGTTTTTGAATTTGAATCTAAAAATGGTTTTCAGAGTCATAGTACAAAATATTCTGTGGGTCATGAAAGATGAATCAAAGTGGCCAAAAACACTGGCACGAGGCACTTTTTCGGTTTTATAGAAGGGCTGAGTCAATAGGTGCACGGGACGTAATCTTAAGCTAGCTGAAATGCACCTTGGGAATCATAGATAATGTCTCTTCCCAAGTTTTTACATCCACAAACTGAAGCCGCTGCAACATTTATAACTCAGTCAATCAATCAAAAACATTTACACTGCCATGCATGTAGTTCATGCCAAATGCCAAATTGTAAGCATTTCTATTGCCTCCGCACGGCTCTCAACATGGTGATGTCAGCGTCTACATGAGAGGGAGCTAGAGTTCGGGTGCTACGCTACACACAGAGGGAGAGCAGCCCCAGTCTCTGCTCAGGTTAGCATTACTCCTCTATATCTTTGTGCAGCAAACTTATACTATATGATGTTGAGATCATACAAACTCTCCTTGATTACTTTGCAGAACACTTAAACTGTGATACTGAGTGTGATTGGCAATGGCCCTTTAAAGCAGAGTGTGTGTATGCATTCCTGAAATGGGATAAAAGGTTAAAAATTCACTAATACTCTGAGCGGGTGTGAAAGTCTCTAAGTCTGTATGTTCTGCTGCTTTACTTCTGAAGCCTTTTCGTGTCAGCTTTGTTGCGTTTAACCAAAAGATCGTCTGTCCCATGTCTATGTCAACCAGAAAGGCAAACTTACTTAAGTTCCCAGAGGGAGAAAGACACTAAAAGAGACAGAAAGGGAGGGGAAGGCCGGCCAGAAGACATGGGAGGAAACAGAATGACAAAATAAAAGCCTCACAGACAGACTCACCAACACTTTCTCTGTTCCCACAAGGCACTGAGGCAGACATGGTGTATCCTTTGCTCCAGACTGGCTCTCCCTCTGCCTGCATGAATACTCCAAACTCATCTTCCTCCTTCTCCTTCTCCTCCTCTTTCCTCCCCTCCTCAGTGGCCACGGTGGAGGCCCTCTCCTCCTGTTGTTGCCCGAGCCTCCTCTTCCCTTCTTGGCCTCCTTTTGCGTCTCCTGCCGGCACTCCGACCCCTTCTTTCTCCTCCTTCTCTGCCTCCAGACAGGGCAGGCCGGTTGCCATGGATCCCAGGGGGGGCAAAGAGAGGGCAGGATTAGCCAGAGAGAGTGCAAGAGAAGTGGAGCGATCAGCACTGGTGACATTAGTGACGTTAGCGCTGGTCTCTCTGTTTGCTTCAACAGGGGTGATGCTTGTTTGTCCACAGGTGTGTCCATCCTCTTTCTTCCTTCCCCTGCATTCATCTGCATTCGAATCCTCTAACCTCCAGCTGTCTTTTAGTGCACAGTTTCTGCGTCTTTCTGTATCATTATTCGGCTTTAAGGTACTGTCATCCTCTGGCGTCTGTTCGTCTTTGTCCGCATCACCTTTACCATTGCCATTATCTGACTTGTTGCTAGTTTCACCTCCTTCCTCAGGATTTAGTCTCTGCTCTCTGTTCTCCTCCTCTCTATTTCCCCACACCAGCTCATCTCTCTGCTCAGCTCTGTTAAACCCAGTTCTATTGCAGCTGAAACTGTTTCCTGTTGCGATCCTCCTGTCCTCATCCATCTCAGAGATGGAAGGATCTCTGAGAAGTGATGACGAGGCCTCGCTCTCCTCTGACTCGCTGTAGTTTCCCACATTTTGACAGAAAAACTGAGGCTTTCTGTTTCTGTTCTCATCATCTTTTTGCTCAAATCTGTTTGCATCCATTTCTTCTTTCCCCACAAGTGTTGGGTTTGCTGCTTGTTGCATCCCCTCTAAGTGGTTTTCTCTGTTCTCCTGCTCTCTCCAAACACCACAAGCTTCATGGTCTGCATTGCAGGTTCTGCCCTCTACAGGGCTGGAGGGCTCAGGGTATACTGCAGCTCTAATGGTGGAGACAGAGATGTCCTCATACCAGTCTGATACAACCAGGAAGTCTGCAGAGGTCTCACTGATGCTCCCTTCCTCCTCTCCAACATCCACACTCTCTGTCTCTTTCTCTGATTCTTGACTTGCCTCCACTTGATCAGGAAATGATGCCAAGTCATCCGTCGCCTGTCCAGAGTGGCCGTGAATCAAATCATTTTTTCCAGTATATATTTTCATAACCTCACAGTTTGTATCCTCCTCTCTCTCTGAATAATCGTCCTTGCTTTGAGAGGTTTGTGTCTTCTGCTCCTCGTTGCTCTCGGCGTCTCTAATCTCTTCAACGCCACAGGCGCTGTGGAATTCTGGGTAAGCGTGGTTAGATTCTAGGTCAGGGTTTGGTTTGGCCAAAACAGCGTTAGTTGACTCGAAACCGCAGATCCCTCCCCTTTCCTCCTCCTCCTCATTCTTTTGCCTCTCCTTCCTCATTTCTTTCCCCTCACTGTTCAGCCTGCTTGATGCACCTCTTCTTGGACTTTCACCTCCTTCATCCTGGCTTGCCCTCCTCTGTGCTCTCCCTCCACACTGAGGACAGGTTTTGGGAGAAGCATTGTGGCAACATTTAGGACTTCTGCAGGCTCCCTCCTTCTCCTGTCCAACTCTCCTGCCGTCTTGCTGCTGTTTACTGGCCAGGCCTCCTTTGTCTCGCTCTTCCTGCCTTTCTTCCAGAGTGATTTCTCCTGCTGGATCCTCCCTGCTACTCTGCTGCCTCTCTCTGCTCACGCCGTTTTTTTCCCGGGTTACTGTATTGCTAGACTTCCTCCATCTCCGTCCGGATCGGACTCTAACCCGGTTTACTCCGGTGTGTGCCGGAGGAGTTGGCCCATTGTCCCTCCTTCCGGCTGGGATGTCTCTACTTCCTCCCGTCTTTCCTCTCAGCCATCCCCCAACCACATTGGAGGCCGCACTGATAGTCACACCAGACCTGGGCTTAGCCGTGGAGTACAAACAGCTCCCTTTCTCAGTCCGGAGGAAGAGGCATTGAGTCTGTGTCTTCCCACCTCCCTCTGAGGTCTTCAGAGTAGCAACTGTCACCAGAGCGCCAATCCCAGCCTGCCTGTCATCCATCCCTAAGGGAAGCCCATACCCCATGCGATCCCATTCCCCGCTCAGGTACACATCTGCAGGCCTGGGGCAGGAAGTTGAACCGCTGAGGCCTACAGGAGGAGCTGTAGGGGCTTGTCCTCCTCCCAGCAGACCGCCAGCCCTCCGGCGGTTCTTGGAGCACAGGGCCCAGGCTCGGAGGCCCCGGATCAGCGGCAGATCTCCCAGGCCAAGCTCTAGTCGGCTGGGGAAGGGCAGAGTGGCTCTGGAGCACTTCTGGAGCATCTCCCTGGTGGAGCCTGACACATTCAGACAGGGGTAGTTGTTGTTGTTATTCTGCTGGAGCATGCTGCTTGTTGTTGGCCTCATCTATGTTTTACTGGTTTGTCCTCACTCACACTTCATTAAAATGCAGCCCGTCAGGTCAAGTTGAAATCTCATTTGCGAGAGAGAACGCTGGCAGTATCAGTCTATTCTTGATTCAGAGCGTGACAGCTCAAAGGTAAAAAAAGACCATAGATTGAAGAAAATACACTAAGCATTGTGAAATGGCTGAAACGCTCTAGAAAATTTCTTACTGATTCATTCTGACAAGGAGGAAAAATATTTACTTAACACTGCAAGAGAGCACTGATTGTCTTCATTCTGACAACATCAAAGTTGTTGGACCAAAAAATAAAGAAAAATGGAATGATATAAACATTCTTTTCCTGACAGCGAGCTGGAGTTGTGCTTCACTTTCCCTTTGTTGCTTTGAGACTTTGAGAGTCTCCTGGTGAAGATAAGAGACGCCCAGGTCAGACGTCCAGCTGTCGGCACTGATGACAGAGAGGATAATGATAAGTTTGTTTTCCTCTAATACTGATGCCCAGTGGCTCTGTTTTCAGAGCTTCACCTCCTTCCCTGTCGGCTGGTTGCTCGTCACAGAGGACTCACTCAGCTGTCATGAAATAACCTGCAGGGAAGTGGCACAAAACAGGTGATAGTGAGAATCACATCAGGAGGAGATGCACTGCAATCCTTCATTTTACTTTTCTGTTTAATAAGAAAGCCATTAGAGAGATTTACGGCATATGCAATTAAAATGTAAATGAAGACATAAATGTTTCCAATAATTTCACACAGAAACATGATTCAGTTTCACTTTGGGCAGCTGACTGGATTACAGTCATCATGTCTGTGGGGGTGTGAGTCTGTCAAAGGTCATACATACCTCTCAATCCAAGTGGCTTCTTTTCAATCTACTCCGACACAATCAAGCCCCATATTTTTTATATTAAATATGTACATTCACACCATGTCCATTGCTTATTAGATTAGTTGTTGCATCAGCCACACAGAATCATCAGATGGAATAAAAATGAAACACAGGTGGCCATAAGCCCATAAATCCACTCCTGGTGCCTACACAGTTTAAAGGATTTACCCAAAGGGACTCAATAAACCGCCACATAAGCGGCATAAATAGGTTTGGGCCACATTATCCTGCTCATATGAGCAAGCTTTGTATCACCACTGTGATGGAGATGAACCACGTCAAGCCACACACTCCACCTGGAAAACCAGCATCTCCAGCCAACGTGCCCTGGAAGGGATTCCCGAGGAAAGGTGTGATTGTTTCTCACCTCACTCGATGCCTCAGTGTCTCCGGTCCAGGCTTTGGATGAGATGTCCTTTACTCCAAGTATCACTGCCTCCTTGTTGTTTACAGATGAAGCCTATCCAGCCGTGCTCGGGCTGTGGAGCATCCTTTAGCGGGATCAGCGCCACCGCATCCCTCCAGTCGGCCTGCACTACTGGCTCTTCAGCACAGCAAATCAGCCAAACGTGCCTTCACTTCTGTCCCATGTTGTCTGAACCACAGCCCAAAACCACGGTGGATCTTATTTCGGTCTCTCGTCCTGCTCTCTCGGCCACTGCGCATCACCTCATCCGCCGCGGCTCGGCATCGTGCGTCGCCGCATCTTACCGCAGTAGCCTCCGGTGCGCTCAGCGAGCAGGATGACGGAGAGCTAATTTGACTTGCAGCCCACTCATGGGTATGAGAGGCGACCCGTGCCACACAGAGGCAGGCGGAGAGAGAGCGGAAGTGTATGAGGGGTTATCGATGCCAGGGGCGTTTCTTTCCTCTCTTTCTTTTCTACACAGCTGACTGAGCTATTTTGAGTCTTAAAGGGTCAGAAAATGTCCTGTGAGTGGGTGATTTTGCCTTTTTTTCCCAGAAGACATTGAATTTAGCAATTAGGCAATTATTTGGCAATGCAATTGAACATGAATAACAGATTTTAGCATGTTATGATGCATTTATTTATCTATTTTTATCTGTTTAATCTGTTTTACATTTTGATTGATGTTCAGTGCAGATAGCAAAAGACGTAGATAATTGTGCATGAAAACTTGTTTCCTTACTGTTGACATACTACATGCTCAGGTTGTGCAGTGAATGGCTGCAAGGATTTGGTGCCCAGCAGCCTGCAGATGAGGTGACTGCAAAACAAATACTAAGGTCAAAACATGTACATTTACAATTAAGATTACAATCTGCATTCATGCCTGGAACAGTGATGAGAGACACGTGTTAAAGTGAAAAACAGGGATTAGGACACTTTTTCTAATGTTTAAAACACCTGGATATAGTCATTAATGTTGTTGGGAAAGACTGTATCCATATTTGGGTTAAAGTCACAGAGCCAGAGGGTCTGTCCTGAATGCATTTCACTCTTTTTACCATTGGGCTGAGATGGTAGCCAGATATTAAATATGTCTTTCTTTATTTTATACATGGTGAACTAAAATTTAAAATGAATTGTCTGAATAGAGAGGAGACTCTATGTTGCCCCACTTTAAAGTGTTATCACCACTGAATTATGTGGGAGCCAGTGGGAGCTGAGCTCCCATAAGGAGGGTCTGAGCTCCCATGAAGGCAAAAAAATCCTACATCTATGGGGGTCTTAACCAACAATTATTATTTTATTCACATATGTATTTTTCAATGTAATGAATATTATTTGCACTGATGTGATTAATACACTAAAATAAACATTCGTAACTTCCCCCCTCTCTATTTACGTAAAATGGTTCAGTCCACGGGTGTAGTGGTTAGCACTGTCACCTCACAGCAAGAAGGTACCGGGTTAGATTCCCGGCCGGGGCCTTTCTGTGTGGAGTTTACATGTTCTCCCTGTGTTTGCGTGGGTTCTCTCTGGGTACTCCGGCTTCCTCCCACCATCCAAAAACATGCATGGGGATTAGGTTAATTGGTTAATTTAAATTGTCCGTAAGTGTGAATGTGAGTGTGAGTGGTTGTCTGTCTCTATGTGTCCTGTGATGAACTGGAGACTTGTCCAGGGTGTACCCTGCCTTCTGCCCTAAGACAGCTGGGATAGACTCCAGCCCTCCCTGTGACTCTATGATAAGCGGTAGATAATGGATGGATTGGGGATAATGGCTACTTATATGATGTAACACGTTGGAACTGAGCAGAAAATATTACACACTTCTCAAGCGTGCACTTGGTTCCCTGTCCTGGACCCCCGTGCTTCCATGAATCGTGGTGTGCTGAGATGATGAGAAACTGACATAAAGTCCACGAGGAGAGCGTGCCCCATCAATAGCGAGATATAAAACAATAAAAACTGGTGACACTGCGGTGTCCCGCTTCTTCTCTGCGAGCAGTGGCACTGTTCACTCCCCATACAGCATTAATCTCCTCTGACATACACTCACCCTTGTAGCCTACGTCGCACAGCATCATCACAGCAGTAGATGAGTAGATGGAGAACACACACACACACACACACACACACACACACACAATAGGAAGACGTCATGCACCGGTGGGCATAGTTTATCACTTTCTCCTCAAAAGTCCCTCCTTTCTGGGGATTTTTCAAGAAGACTCATCCATGTGCCTTTGTGTCTCTAATCCGTAACAGAGAGCAGATTAATCTCTCCCTTTTCATGGTTACTGATTTAATTTAAAGGTTAGGATAATATTTTCCTCAAAATATTTTGCCTCTTCGTGTCTCCTCTTAATGCCTACAGTACTGTGACATAACAGTCTGGTCCTGCAGTGTTCAGTGATCAGTCTTCATGTACTGCATCCATGTGCTTTTGTACATTTTATTCTAGCAAATGATGATAAATCATTAAACTGCACTGAACATGAGAACACCCACAACCTCACCACTGGGAGGCACCCACATCACAATTTATAAAAAGCCACACTGACTTTATCAACTGCCAAGTGACATGAGTATGAAGCCATTAAACTAAGATGACCGTTAATCTGTAACTTGCATGTTTACCAAGATAATCAGTTAATTTCAACAAGCAGTTATGATCATTTGTGTCATGATTTGCATTTCATATAGTGATACTATAAATGTATTTGCATGCTGGATGTGGGGATGCTGCTAAAATAAGGTGATTGGATAAATTTAGAAAAAAAATCCTTACAATGAACTTATTCATGAAATAGTGAGTCAACATTTACACTATCCATTAATGTTTCCTTACCAAATTTGTATTAAATCTTTTCTTGCTGTAAATAAAAAGGTCCCATAAAAAGATAACAGCATGAATGAATGATTCAGGCAAAGACTTTGAAGTGACGCTTATTGAAAACCTCATCAAACAACAATAAGTCCAACTAATGAATAAGTGAGTGGCTGTGAAAGTGAAAACAACAGGAAACTCAAAATCATTGAAATCATTTTTATTGTATATCATTTTATTGATGAAACATCTTAATATTCTCTTTAATGAATCTTTGACAAAAACAACTGGCACTGAAAACCTTATAGTCTAAAAGAAATTAAAATGAAGACTTGATTAAACCAGAAAAGTAAAAACCTCAATACACATGCTACTCAGTGCGTGTTACCGTGACATGTCACTCCTCTTGTCCTGGCTTTTTAAAAATCTATTTCTCACCTGAAGAAATAGGCATGATGTTAAAAGGTATTAATGAAAAATGTTTGGGAGTGGATTTGTGCATTTTATCACACAATTTAATTCCATCTACCAACCGAGTCAAATAACCCAAGTTAAGTAAGTAGTGTCCATTCTGAAATGCTTTACATCCACTTGAAAAGTAACACATTATTTTGGAAAAGTCAACAGGTTGTATCCTGTGAAACTGTTATCTTATAAGTAAATAGCTGCGAGTGGTGCATAAAATCAGTGTTTTTCAAAAGTAAGTTTCCATTTAATGCCAAAACATTACAGTAGCTGTTTGTTTCTCTCAAATATAGGCACAGCATATGGGAATGAAACTTAAATGCCTCAATGTAGAGACAATACAACAAATATCTATGAGACAGCAAGGCACTTTATAATAAATGCTTCTATTAATCTGACATTGAAACATCCAATGTTCTGTAATATATTCAATAATATTCATATCATAAACCAAAGAATGTCAGATTATTAAAGACATTTTAACCAAAAGGAAAACGTGCCTTCGTCCTCTTGTTCTCGATCTCCAGTCAGTCTTTAGAGGACATACAGTATATTTTGTTATGTGATGGCTTTTCTACAACGTCACGGCTCGCTACTCCTTAGCCAGTCTATCATTGCAGCAGCCTGATCGTAATATAATTTTAGTGTTCAAAGAAAAAGGTTAACAGTTTTACCTTTAGAACTCTGGATTTGTTAAACAGCACCACTAAATTTGTTTCCTGTTTCAAACATTGGCATCAGTCAGAAGGTGAAAACTTTTTTCTGGCAGTATATAGTAAAAACATAAATATAAAATAGATTAGCAGCAGGGTGGCCTACAGTAAATGTTGGAGAGCTACCTGTAACCAGAAGGTCACAGGTTTGATCCCCACAGCAAAAAAAGAGTCCAGATTGTCCTGTCCACTCACTGTGACTGTCTCTGGGTAACAGCACCAGCTAAATGATTAAAATATAAAACTATGGCAGCAAATGAGAATCTCTTATTATCTCAAAAAGCTCACACCTTTCCTTCAAGACAAACAAAATAGGTTATCAGATCAAAAAATAGCATTTCTACAACGGACTCTGGTGAATATGAAAATAATTACATTTTGGATTGAAAGGATACTGCTTCAAAAATCAGTGATATATAATTATATTTACATGAATATTAATGTTGCCTGTACTGTATGTGAATTAATCATGTGTGAGTAAATGACCTATTCCAGTGCATTTTGAACACACAAACAATAAACAATGAAGCAATGTGACATGTTTACATTCAGAGAGAAAACTTGAAAACCAAACAAAATCTGATAAATAATTAAGACTAAACTAACAAAACTCAAAGAACGGTAACAAAAAAGTCACATTTAAAATGAAAACGGAAGCATATATTACTCTGTTGCTTTAAAAATGACGATGATGCTGAGTTTTTCATCACATTCATACCTCACCTATTAAAATATAAAATAAAGACTTTTATTTCATCGAGGGTTGCCATGTTGCAGGCGTAGCATACAAGAACACTGCAACCTCACCAAAGAGAAAATAAAATAAAATACATGTAAGGTATCATTACAGCATCCTTAGTGCTTGAATTCCGACACCTGGCGTGTCGTTGTCGTGGTTGCAGAGGATTCACCTGTTCGTGTTTCAGTGGTAACCACGTGGCGGGTGATTTTGGTAGTCTTGGTCACCATGGTGACAGTTCCCTCCTCGGCGGAGGAGACTTGTTGCTCCTCAGACATTTCCTGGGTGGTGAAGTCAAGGCCTGAGCTGTGGAGACAGAAAGACCCAGAGACGTCGCCCTCACCTCCCACCTCCCCCTTCCGCTGGGCCTGAGGAGAACCCTCTGGGGTGATCTGGAGGAAGCCTAGGATGAGGAGAGGAAAGGAAGCAAGGAGAAGAATGGAGGGTAGGTAAGGAAATCAAGATGGAAAAGAAACTTAGTCTTATGTAGCAGAGACAAAAAAAGAGATGATATGTTATTAGTCTTATGCAGCAATCCTGTACATTGCAATAATATCTATGATAATATTGTGATATCAAGGTATCAAGTACAAAACAAATATTTTGCAAAATATGAACATTATATTAATAAAAGATTTGTTCAATTATTTACTGTGTCCTTTAAAGGAGTACTTTATTGGTTTAATATTGCACTTTGAAGCTGGGAGAACTAAAAAAAAAAAACAAATAAATGTGCTGACTTTTCTTTGTCTTTAATAGGAGTCCTAAGCTTCCCATAACACAACTGGACAGAAGGTGTTAAAATAAAAGCGTAAAATTAGAGCCCATACTGTCTAGGTATACCGTTTAATTTTGGAATATTTTCTGTAAATCAGTAATCAAGTCATTTGCCATTTGTCATTAACAAGTACACAATACATCATGTTTGACTCATGATGTCTAATTGTTCAAATGTTTTGTCGTCTTAGAGAAGGTTTCTGTAGCCTTACCTGTTGAGTGTGGCTTCAGGGTGAACTTTGGGACCTTGAACCAGGGGGAAGACTCTTTTTCTTCAGACTTCCTGCTTTGGCTCTCAGCCTCGCTCCAAGTCTGGACCTTTGCGGAGCTGAACTCCATGGTAAAACTAGCAGGGGACTCTGAGCTATCCCTGTTCAGCATATCTGTTCTGGCATGAGATGACACCACGTCCTTGGAGAGCTCCTCACTAAATCCAGCAAAGTCCATCTTGCCTGATTTCACTTTAAGCCCGTCTTCCACTGCAGCTCCTGGCGATGAATCTTTCTCCAGTTTCATGCTCATTTCCGTGCTATCACTCTCTGCAGCCATCTTGCCATATGGAGAAGTTAACTCCACCTTTGGAAGTTTGATTTTGCCACTGAATGTCCCTTTGTCACCATTGAGACTTGAACTTGAACCTTCATCCTTTAGGCTGACATCAAACATCCCTGGTTTGCCAGGAGACAATGACATATCAGCTGATTTATCTTTGGACTTCTCAAAGCTTGGTTTCATTTTGATTTTGGGCATCTTCACTTTGACATCCTCTTTTTCAGCCTCAAAGGTCATCTCTTCTACTGGGCATTCTGTGCATGCAGAGGTCTCATCTGTTTGTGGAGGATTCACCAAGACAAAGACCGCTTTCTTTACTTTGGGTATTTTAGGGCCCTCATACTGAACTTCAGACCCATAGATATTCATTCTTCCCTCTGGAGTGGAGATAAAGGGTAATGGGACACCAAATTTAGGGATTTTGATTTTCTTTCCATTTTCTGTTTTGTCATCGTTGTCATCCTGTGATGTACCAATATCAAACTCTATGTCTGGAATTCTGGGGACTTTGATTTCTGCTCTGGATGATGCAAGGCCACCCTCTCTCACACTCGGTAATGCTACCTCTGGCACTGGGATGTTAATATTTGGGTTCTCTTTATGTCCATTGTGGGTTTCAACTTCAACTTCATACTGAAATCTTTCTTTACCCTTGCATTTGTGTTTGACTTGACCGCCTAACTCCTCATCACCACAGTCTTTGCATATTTTTGCTTTGTCTATTATATCTCTGTCAGTTTTCTTTTTTGGCATTCCAATCTTGAATTTTGTTCCTTTGATCTTAGGCCCCTTTGCTTTGCTGCTGGCTCCTGCTGTGTTAAGATCCAAGTCAGGTAGTTCAACTTTTTTCCTGTCCTTCTTCCCCTCTCTTCTATGAAGTCCTATATCAAGCTCCAGGTCCCCTTTTGGACCTTTGATACTTATTGTTGGCATCTTGAGTTTCAGCCCTTTGTGCTCTCCCTCATCATGCAGCTCAGTGTTCCCATGAGCCTCTGTATCTTGTTTAGGTTTAGTAAGTGCTGCATCAATGTCCAAATCTGATGATGTGACTTGTGGCAATTTTATCTTCCCTTCTGCCTCGACAGTTGGTAAGTTGATCACCACTTCACCTGATTTATTCTTCGGCACTGAAATGCCCTCAGAAGGTGATTCGATATCTATACTTTTAGCTTTAGGAATTGAAATATCGACTTTTGGCATCTTTATATGTGGCAGCATGATGGTTCCTTTCTCTGTCTCCACTTTCTCTTCTGGTATATCAACACCTACTTTTCCTTTAGGGAGAGAGATGCTGACATTAGGTGGCTTGAACCCCCCATCTCCCTTCATGTCAACCTCTGGACCTTCAAATGAAGGTTTTCCTTTTGGAAGAGATAGGTCAACTTTTGGCATCTTGAATTTTCCTCCCCCACCCTTAATTTCAACTGTGGGACCTCCAGTGTTTCCTTGTGGCAATGAAATGTCAAGTGAAGGCATGATCACTTGTGGCATATTAGCTTTTCCTCCATCAGTCTCAAACTGTGTTCCCTCAAGTTGGCCAGATTTTCCATGGGTCAGAGAGATGTCAACATCTGGCACTTTCATGTGAGGCATTTTGAATTTTCCTCCAGTTCCTCCCTCTATCTCAACATTTGGACCTTCAATCTTTCCTTTGGGCAGAGAGATGTCAATGTTGGGCATTTTCATGTGAGGCATTTTGAATTTTCCTCCGGCACCTCCCTCTGCCTCAACATCTGGACCTTCAATCTTCCCTTTTGGAAGTGAAATATCAACAGATGGCATGCTGATATGTGGCATCTTGAATTTTCCACCCTCTCCTTTGAGATCCACCTCTGGACCTTCAATCTTTCCCTTGGGCATAGTGATGTCAATATCTGGCATTTTCATTTGAGGCATTTTGAATTTTCCTCCAGTCCCTCCCTCTACCTCAACATCCGGACCTTCAATCTTTCCTTTGGGCAGAGAGATGTCAATGTTGGGCATTTTCATATGAGGCATTTTGAATTTTCCTCCGGTACCTCCCTCCACATTAACATCTGGACCTACAATCTTTCCTTTGGGCAGAGAGATGTCAACATCTGGCATTTTCATGTAAGGCATTTTGAATTTTCCTCCAGTACCTCCCTCTACCTCAACATCTGGACCTTCAATCTTCCCTTTTGGAAGTGAAATATCAACAGATGGGGTGCTGATATGTGGCATCTTGAATTTTACACCCTCTCCTTTGAGATCCACCTCTGGACCTTCAATCTTTCTCTTGGGCAGAGTGATGTCAATATCTGGCATTTTCACGTGAGGCATTTTGAATTTTCCTCCGGTTCCTCCCTCCACATCAACAGCTGGACCTTCAATCTTCCCTTTTGGAAGTGAAATATCAACAGATGGCATGCTGATATGTGGCATTTTGAATTTTCCACCCTCTCCTTTGAGATCCACCTGTGGACCTTCAATCTTTCCTTTTGGCAGAGAGATGTCAATGTTGTGCATTTCCATATGAGGCATTTTGAATTTTTCTCCGGCACCTCCTTCCATATCAACATCTGGACCTTCAATCTTCCCTTTTGGAAGTGAAATATCAACAGATGGGATGCTTATATGTGGCATCTTGAATTTTCCACCCTCTCCTTTGAGATCCACCTCTGGACCTTCAATCTTTCCCTCGGGCAGAGTGATGTCAATATCTGGCATTTTCATTTGAGGCATTTTGAATTTTCCTCCAGTGCCTCCCTCTACCTCAACATCCGGACCTTCAATCTTTCCTTTGGGCAGAGAAATGTCAATATTGGGCATTTTCATATGAGGCATTTTGAATTTTCCTCCGGCACCTCCCTCTACCTCAACATCTGGACCTTCAATCTTTCCTTGTGGAAGTGAAATATCAACAGATGGCATGCTGATATGTGGCATCTTGAATTTTCCACCCTCTCCTTTGAGATCCACCTCTGGACCTTCAATCTTTCCCTTGGGCAGAGTAATGTCAATATCTGGCATTTTCATTTGAGGCATTTTGAGTTTTCCTCTGGTCCCTCCCTCTACCTCAACATCCGGACCTTCAATCTTTCCTTTGGGCAGAGAGATGTCAATGTTGGGCATTTTCATATGAGGCATTTTGAATTTTCCTCCAGCTCCTCCCTCAACATGAACATCTGGACCTTCAATCTTTCCTTTGGACAAAGAGATGTCAACATCTGGCATTTTCATGTAAGGCATTTTGAATTTTCCTCCAGTACCTCCCTCTACCTCAACATCTGGACCTTCAATCTTTCCTTTGGGCAAAGAGATGTCAACATTTGGCATTTTCATGTGAGGCATTTTGAATTTTCCTCCAGTCCCTCCCTCTACCTCAACATCTGGACCTTTGACCTTTCCTTTGGGCAAAGAGATGTCAATATCTGGCATTTTCATGTGAGGCATTTTCAATTTTCCTCCGGCACCTCCCTCCACATCAACAGCTGGACCTTCTATCTTTCCTTTTGGAAGTGAAATATCAACAGATGGCATGCTGATACGTGGCATCTTGAATTTTCCACCCTCTCCTTTGAGATCCACCTGTGGACCTTCAATCTTTCCCTTGGGCAGAGTGATGTCAACATCTGGCATTTTCATTTGAGGCATTTTGAATTTTCCTCCAGTACCTCCCTCTACCTCAACATCTGGACCTTCAATCTTCCCTTTTGGAAGTGAAATATCAACAGATGGCATGCTGATATGTGGCATCTTGAATTTTCCACCCTCTCCTTTGAGATCCACCTCTGGATCTTCAATTTTTCCCTTGGGCAGAGTGATGTCAATATCTGGCATTTTCATTTGAGGCATTTTGAATTTTCCTCCAGTCCCTCCCTCTACCTCAACATCTGGACCTTCGACCTTTCCTTTGGGCAGAGAGATGTCAATGTTGGGCATTTTCATATGAGGCATTTTGAATTTTCCTCCAGCACCTGCCTCCACATCAACATCTGGACCTTCAATCTTCCCTTTTGGAAGTGAAATATCAACAGATGGCATACTGATATGTGGCATCTTGAATTTTCCACCCTCTCCTTTGACATCCACCTCTGGACCTTCAATCTTTCCCTTGGGCAGAGTGATGTCAATATCTGGCATTTTCATTTGAGGCATTTTGAATTTTCCTCCAGTCCCTCCCTCTACCTCAACATCTGGACCTTCAATCTTCCCTTTTGGAAATGAAATATCAAGAGATGGCATGCTGATATGTGGCATCTTGAATTTTCCACCTTCTCCTTTGAGATCCACCTCTGGACCTTCAATTTTTCCCTTGGGCAGAGTAATGTCAATATCTGGCATTTTCATTTGAGGCATTTTGAATTTTCCTCCGGCACCTCCCTCTACCTCAACATCTGGACCTTCGACCTTTCCTTTGGGCAAAGAAATGTCAATATCTGGCATTTTCATATGAGGCATTTTCAATTTTCCTCCAGCACCTGCCTCCACATCAACATCTGGACCTTCAATCTTTCCTTTGGGCAGAGAGATGTCAATGTTGGGCATTTTCATATGAGGCATTTTGAATTTTCCTCCGGCACCCCCTTCCACATCAACATCTGGACCTTCAATCTTCCCTTTTGGAAGTGAAATGTCAACAGATGGCATGCTGATATGTGGCATCTTGAATTTTCCACCTTCTCCTTTGAGATCCACCTCTGGACCTTCAATTTTTCCCTTGGGCAGAGTAATGTCAATATCTGGCATTTTCATTTGAGGCATTTTGAATTTTCCTCCACTTCCTCCTTCTACCTCAACATCTGGACCTTCAATCTTTCCTTTGGGCAGAGAGATGTCAATGTTGGGCATTTTCATATGAGGCATTTTGAATTTTCCTCCGGCACCTCCTTCCACATCAACATCTGGACCTTCAATCTTCCCTTTTGGAAGTGAAATGTCAATAGATGGCATGCTGATATGTGGCATCTTGAATTTTCCACCCTCTCCTTTGAGATCCCCCTCTGGACCTTCAATCTTTCCCTTGGGCAGAGTGATGTCAATATCTGGCATTTTCATTTGAGGCATTTTGAATTTTCCTCCAGTCCCTCCCTCTACCTCAACATCTGGACCTTCAATCTTCCCTTTTGGAAATGAAATATCAAGAGATGGCATGCTGATATGTGGCATCTTGAATTTTCCACCTTCTCCTTTGAGATCCACCTCTGGACCTTCAATTTTTCCCTTGGGCAGAGTAATGTCAATATCTGGCATTTTCATTTGAGGCATTTTGAATTTTCCTCCAGTCCCTCCCTCTACCTCAACATCTGGACCTTCGACCTTTCCTTTGGGCAGAGAGATGTCAATGCTGGGCATTTTCATATGAGGCATTTTGAATTTTCCTCCGGCACCTCCCTCTACCTCAACATCTGGACCTTCGACCTTTCCTTTGGGCAAAGAAATGTCAATATCTGGCATTTTCATATGAGGCATTTTCAATTTTCCTCCAGCACCTGCCTCCACATCAACATCTGGACCTTCAATCTTTCCTTTGGGCAGAGAGATGTCAATGTTGGGCATTTTCATATGAGGCATTTTGAATTTTCCTCTGGCACCCCCTTCCACATCAACATCTGGACCTTCAATCTTCCCTTTTGGAAGTGAAATGTCAACAGATGGCATGCTGATATGTGGCATCTTGAATTTTCCACCTTCTCCTTTGAGATCCACCTCTGGACCTTCAATTTTTCCCTTGGGCAGAGTAATGTCAATATCTGGCATTTTCATTTGAGGCATTTTGAATTTTCCTCCACTCCCTCCTTCTACCTCAACATCTGGACCTTCAATCTTTCCTTTGGGCAGAGAGATGTCAATGTTGGGCATTTTCATATGAGGCATTCTGAATTTTCCTCCGGCACCTCCTTCCACATCAACATCTGGACCTTCAATCTTCCCTTTTGGAAGTGAAATTTCAATAGATGGCATGCTGATATGTGGCATTTTGAATTTTCCACCCTCTCCTTTGAGATCCCCCTCTGGACCTTCAATCTTTCCCTTGGGCAGAGTGATGTCAATATCTGGCATTTTCATTTGAGGCATTTTGAATTTTCCTCCAGCTCCTCCCTCTACATGAATATCTGAACCTTCAATCTTTCCTTTGGGCAAAGAGATGTCAACATCTGGCATTTTCATGTAAGGCATTTTGAATTTTCCTCCAGTACCTCCCTCTACCTCAACATCTGGACCTTCAATCTTCCCTTTTGGAAGTGAAATATCAACAGATGGCATGCTGATATGTGGCATCTTGAATTTTCCACCTTCTCTTTTGAGATCCACCTCTGGACCTTCAATTTTTCCCCTGGGCAGAGTGATGTCAATATTTGGCATTTTCATTTGAGGCATTTTGAATTTTCCTCCAGTCCCTCCCTCTACCTCAACATCCGGACCCTCAATCTTTCCTTTGGGCAAAGAGATGTCAATATCTGGCATTTTCATGTGAGGCATTTTGAATTTTCCTCCAGTTCCTCCCTCTACCTCAACATCTGGACCTTTGACCTTTCCTTTGGGCAAAGAGAAGTCAATATCTGGCATTTTCATGTGAGGCATTTTCAATTTTCCTCCAGTACCTCCCTCTACCTCAACATCTGGACCTTCAATCTTCCCTTTTGGAAGTGAAATATCAATAGATGGCATGCTGATATGTGGAATCTTGAATTTTCCACCCTCTCCTTTGAGATCCACCTCTGGACCTTCAATTTTCATATGAGGCATTTTGAATTTTCCTCCGGCACCTCCCTCTACCTCAACATCTGGACCTTCGACCTTTCCTTTGGGCAAAGAAATGTTAACATCTGGCATTTTCATATGAGGCATTTTCAATTTTCCTCCTGCACCTGCCTCCACATCAACATCTGGACCTTCAATCTTTCCTTTGGGCAAAGAGATGTCAACATTTGGCATTTTCATGTGAGGCATTTTGAATTTTCCTCCAGTACCTCCCTCTACCTCAACATCTGGACCTTCAATCTTCCCTTTTGGAAGTGAAATATCAACAGATGGCATGCTGATATGTGGCATCTTGAATTTTCCACACTCTCCTTTGAGATCCACCTCTGGACCTTCAATCTTTCCCTTGGGCAGAGTGATGTCAATATCTGGCATTGTCATTTGAGGCATTTTGAATTTTCCTCCAGTCCCTCCCTCTACCGCAACATCCGGACCTTCAATTTTTCCTTTGGGCAGAGAGATGTCAATGTTGGGCATTTTCATATGAGGCATTTTGAATTTTCCTCCGGCACCTCCTTCCACATCAACATCTGGACCTTCAATCTTCCCTTTTGGAAGTGAAATGTCAATAGATGGCATGCTGATATGTGGCATCTTGAATTTTCCACCCTCTCCTTTGAGATCCCCCTCTGGACCTTCAATCTTTCCCTTGGGCAGAGTGATGTCAATATCTGGCATTTTCATTTGAGGCATTTTGAATTTTCCTCCAGTATCTCCTTCTACCTCAACATCTGGACCTTCAGTCTTTCCTTTGGGCAGAGAGATGTCAATGTTGGGCATTTTCATATGAGGCATTTTGAATTTTCCTCCAGCTCCTCCCTCTACATGAACATCTGGACCTTCAATCTTTCCTTTGGGCAAAGAGATGTCAACATCTGGCATTTTCATGTAAGGCATTTTGAATTTTCCTCCAGTACCTCCCTCTACCTCAACATCTGGACCTTCAATCTTCCCTTTTGGAAGTGAAATATCAACAGATGGCATGCTGATATGTGGCATCTTGAATTTTCCACCTTCTCCTTTGAGATCCACCTCTGGACCTTCAATTTTTCCCTTGGGCAGAGTGATGTCAATATCTGGCATTTTCATTTGACGCATTTTGAATTTTCCTCCAGTCCCTCCCTCTACCTCAACATCCAGACCCTCAATCTTTCCTTTGGGCAAAGAGATGTCAATATCTGGCATTTTCATGTGAGGCATTTTGAATTTTCCTCCAGTCCCTCCCTCTACCTCAACATCTGGACCTTTGACCTTTCCTTTGGGCAAAGAGATGTCAATATCTGGCATTTTCATGTGAGGCATTTTCAATTTTCCTCCAGCACCTCCCTCCACATCAACAGTTGGACCCTCAATCTTTCCTTTTGGAAGTGAAATATCAACGGATGGCATGCTGATATGTGGCATCTTGAATTTTCCACCCTCTCCTTTGAGATCCACCTCTGGACCTTCAATCTTTCCCTTGGGCAGAGTGATGTCAATATCTGGCATTTTCATTTGAGGCATTTTGAATTTTCCTCCAGTACCTCCCTCTACCTCAACATCTGGACCTTCGACCTTTCCTTTGGGCAGAGAGATGTCAATGTTGGGTATTTTCATATGAGGCATTTTGAATTTTCCTCCGGCACCTCCTTCCACATCAACATCTGGACCTTCAATCTTCCCTTTTGGAAGTGAAATGTCAACAGATGGCATGCTGATATGTGGCATCTTGAATTTTCCACCTTCTCCTTTGAGATCCACCTCTGGACCTTCAATTTTTCCCTTGGGCAGAGTAATGTCAACATCTGGCATTTTCATGTAAGGCATTTTGAATTTTCCTCCAGTACCTCCCTCTACCTCAACATCTGGTCCTTCAGTCTTCCCTTTTGGAAGTGAAATGTCAACAGATGGCATGCTGATATGTGGCATCTTGAATTTTCCACCTTCTCCTTTGAGATCCACCTCTGGACCTTCAATCTTTCCTTTGGGCAAAGAGATGTCAATATCTGGCATTTTCATATGAGGCATTTTGAATTTTCCTCCGGTACCTCCCTCTATCTCAACATCTGGACCTTCAATCTTCCCTTTTGGAAGTGAAATATCAACAGATGGCATGCTGATATGTGGCATCTTGAATTTTCCACCTTCTCCTTTGAGATCCACCTCTGGACCTTCAATCTTTCCCTTGGGCAGAGTGATGTCAATATCTGGCATTTTCATTTGAGGCATTTTGAATTTTCCTCCAGTCCCCCCCTCTACCTCAACATCTGGACCTTCGACCTTTCCTTTGGGCAGAGAGATGTCAATGTTGGGCATTTTCATATGAGGCATTTTGAATTTTCCTCCGGCACCTCCCTCTACCTCAACATCTGGACCTTCGACCTTTTCTTTGGGCAAAGAAATGTCAACATTTGACATTTTCATATGAGGCATTTTCAATTTTCCTCCAGCACCTGCCTCCACATCAACATCTGGACCTTCAATCTTTCCTTTGGGCAAAGAGATGTCAACATTTGGCATTTTCATGTGAGGCATTTTGAATTTTCCTCCAGTCCCTCCCTCTACCTCAACATCCGGACCTTCAATCTTTCCTTTGGGCAGAGAGATGTCAATGTTGGGCATTTTCATATGAGGCATTTTGAATTTTCCTCCGGCACCTCCTTCCACATCAACATCTGGACCTTCAATCTTCCCTTTTGGAAGTGAAATGTCAACAGATGGCATGCTGATATGTGGCATCTTGAATTTTCCACCTTCTCCTTTGAGATCCACCTCTGGACCTTCAATTTTTCCCTTGGGCAGAGTAATGTCAACATCTGGCATTTTCATTTGAGGCATTTTGAATTTTCCTCCAGCTCCTCCCTCCACATGAACATCTGGACCTTCAATCTTTCCTTTGGGCAAAGAGATGTCAACATCTGGCATTTTCATGTAAGGCATTTTGAATTTTCCTCCAGTACCTCCCTCTACCTCAACATCTGGTCCTTCAATCTTCCCTTTTGGAAGTGAAATGTCAACAGATGGCATGCTGATATGTGGCATCTTGAATTTTCCACCTTCTCCTTTGAGATCCACCTCTGGACCTTCAATCTTTCCTTTGGGCAAAGAGATGTCAATATCTGGCATTTTCATATGAGGCATTTTGAATTTTCCTCCGGTACCTCCCTCTATCTCAACATCTGGACCTTCAATCTTCCCTTTTGGAAGTGAAATATCAACAGATGGCATGCTGATATGTGGCATCTTGAATTTTCCACCTTCTCCTTTGAGATCCACCTCTGGACCTTCAATCTTTCCCTTGGGCAGAGTGATGTCAATATCTGGCATTTTCATTTGAGGCATTTTGAATTTTCCTCCAGTCCTTCCCTCTACCTCAACATCCGGACCTTCAATCTTTCCTTTGGGCAGAGAGATGTCAATGTTGGGCATTTTCATATGAGGCATTTTGAATTTTCCTCCGGTACCTCCCTCTACATCAACATTCGGACCTTCAATCTTTCCTTTGGGCAAAGAGATGTCAATATCTGGCATTTTCATGTGAGGCATTTTGAATTTTCCTCCGGTACCTCCCTCTATCTCAACATCTGGACCTTCAATCTTTCCTTTGGGCAAAGAGATGTCAACATCTGGCATTTTCATGTGAGGCATTTTAAATTGTCCTCTTGTACCTCCCTCTACCTCAACATCTGGACCTTCAATCTTTCCTTTTGGAGGTGAAATATCAACAGATGGCATGGTGATATGTGGCATCTTGAATTTTCCACCCTCTCCTTTGAGATCCACCTCTGGACCTTCGATCTTGAACTTTCCACCTTCTCCTTTTATTTCCACCTCCGGACCTTCAATCTTTCCTTTGGGCAGAGAAATGTCAACATCTGGTAATTTCATATGAGGCATTTTGAATTTTCCTCCATCTGCATCAACTCCAACACGACCTCCTTCAATTCCACCCGCTTCTCCTTTCGGAAGAGACAAGTCAATGTCAGGCATCTTGATGTGTGGCATCTTGAATTTGCCTCTCTCTCCTTCAAGTTTTGCATCAGGCTTTACTTGTGGCAATGATACATCTAAATCTATTTGGGGCATGGAAATATCAATTGTTGGCATTTTGGGAATTTTAAGGTTTCCCTCAGAATCTTTAATTTGAGGCTCAGAGATATCAACCTCTGCTTTAGGGAGAAGAATCTCAGTTTCTGGCGTTTTTGCTGCTGGTATTGACAGCTCGATAGAGGGCATCTTGACCTTGCCTTTTGGCTCAAGGTATCCACTTGTCATACTTAAATCTTTCTCTTTCGAGCCAAATCCTGGCACGGAGAACTTTGGTAATTTGATAGAGACATCAGGTGCATGGAAGCCACCTTTAGCTTCCACATCTGCCTCCAGTTTACCATCAACTTCTCTCTCTGGTAGTTGACCCTTTGGTGATGATATTTTAAACTTGGGGAATTTCACTTTGTATTTTGATTTATCATCTGGGCTCTCAACATTAATTTCCGGTTTGGAAATATCAATTTTTCCCTTTTTTAATTTTGTATCCACATCAGGATAAGACACAGATACATCAGGATGCTTTTTGGATAATCCAAAAGTGGGTAATTTGATTTTAGTTTTTTTCACCTTGACTTTTCCATCCCCATCGAACTCTACTGATGGTGCTCTAAGCTCTCCTTCCACATGTTGTGGGTTAAGGGAAACATCTCCCTTGGGGCTGGATATCGCCAAATCCCCACTCTTGGACTTTCCACCAAACCTGGGAAGAGAGAAACTGGGGACTTTTAGGGAGACATCAGGTAGGTCAAAGCTGCCTCCTGAGGAAGGCCTGTCTCCCACTGCTTTCAGAAGCTCTACTTCTACATCGTCAGCTTTAGGTTTGGTTATGCCAAAGTCCAGATCCACCTTTGGAGCTGAGATGTCCACTGATGGTAGTTTGACATTCATCTTGGCTGGACTAATATCTCCTTTGAGACCAGACATCTCATCTCCTGTTTTTCCTTTGGGGAGTGAAATGTCAATGTCTGGCATTTCAACCTTCCTACCCTTGAAGTCTGGGCCTTTTATTTTAACATCACCCTCAGGGAGACTCACTTTTGGCAATGACACATCAAATTTGGACATTTTAAATTTACCCCCCTTCACCTCAGGGCCTTCAACATTTATGTCACCCTCAACTTTTCCTTTGGGAAGGGAAATGTCAACAGTTGGGATGTTGGCTATTCCTCCTTTAATATCAGGACCTTCAACACTGATATCTACATCGGGAGACTTTAATTTGGGCAGAGAAACATCAAGAGATGGCATGTTTAGCTTTTCACCTTTTACGTTAGGGCCTTCAATATTGATCTCTGGCCCCTTTGCTTTCATTTTAGGAAGAGAGATATCAACAGAGGGCATATGGAACTTGCCTCCTTTGCCAACATGTCCTTCAATTTCTATTTCATCTTCTCCTTTTCCTTTGGGGAGTGAAATATCAATGTCTGGCATTTCAGTCTTCCCTCCCTGGAAATCTGGGCCTTTCAGTTTGACATCGCCCTCTGGGAGATTCACTTTTGGCAAAGACACATCAAATTTGGGCATTTTAAGTTTACCCCCCTTCATCTTAGGACCCTCAATATCAAGGTCACCCTCAGCTTTTCCTTTGGGGAGGGAAATATCAATGTCTGGCATTTCAATCTTCCTGCCCTTGAAATCTGGGCCTTTTAATTTGACATCGCCCTCTGGGAGATTCACTTTTGGCAATGTCAAATCAAATTTGGGCATTTTAAATTTACCCCCCTTCACCTCAGGACCCTCAATATCAAGGTCACTCTCAACTTTTCCTTTTGGGAGGGAAATGTCAACAGTTGGCAAGTTAAACTTTCCACCTTTAACACCAGGGCCCTCAAGACTGATATCTACTTCTGGAGACTTCATTTTAGGCAGTGACATGTCACCTTTGATTTCCGGTCCTTGAACATCAACATCAACTCCCTTTGCTTTGATTTTGGGAAGAGAGATGTCGAGGGAGGGCATGTGAAATTTGCCTCCTTTACCTCCATCAATGTCAACATCTCCCCCTATTTTTCCTTTTGGAAGTGAAATGTCAACATTTGGCATTTCTCTTGTTCCTTTTATCTTTGGCTCTTCCAGTTTGACATTGCCTTCTGGCAGGTTGATGTTTGGAACTGAAACATCAAATTTTGGCATTTTGAATTTACCTCCTTTTACCTCAGGAGCTTCAATACTGAGGTCAGCCTTTCCTTTGGGGAGTGACAGATCAATGTCTGGCATATTGATTTTTCCTCCCTTTAATTCAGGACCTTTGACCTTTCCTTTAGGAAGTTCAATATCATATGATGGTATTTCAATAGTTCCATCTTTTCCAGAATGAATGTCAATATTGATGTCTCCCTGTGCTTTTCCTTTAGGAAGCGAGACATCCAGTTTTGGCATTTCAAATTTCAAACCTTTAACTTTGGGTCCTTGAAATTCTCCTTCAGGAAATTTAACAGCAGGGAGGGCGATGTCCACAGATGGTAGGCTGAATTCGCCTCCTTTTCCTCCACTTTTAACAGCGATATCTCCTGCTAATGTTCCCTGAGGGGTTGAGATGTCAATAGTTGGCATTTTAATTTCCCCACCTTTGATTCCTGGTCCTTGGATGTTGATGTCACCATGCTTTGATTTCATTTTAGGGAGAGAAACATCAACTGAGGGCATATGGAAATGTCCTCCTTTAGCTTTAGTTTCTATGTCACCCTCTATTTTCCCCTTTGGAAGAGAGATATCAACTGAAGGTCCCTCAAGGCCAGTATTTCCCTCAGGCATCTTCATCTTTGGCAGAGACACATCAAATGTAGGCATCTTAAACTTGCTTCCTTTTCCTGTAGGTCCTTCAATATCTAGCTCACCCTCTGGAAGAGAGATATCAACTGTAGGCATATTAATTTTCCCTCCTTTAATCTCACCTTCCTTTAGGTCTAAATCTGCCTTAAACTCAGGACTTTCAATATTGATGTCACCTCCCTGTGATTTGATATTTGGTAGTGTCACATCCAAAGAAGGCATCTGGAACTTCCCTCCTTTGGCTTCGGGACCTTCAATCTTTACCTCCCCCTCTGGTGATTTCACAGCAGGAAGCAAGATGTCAAAAGTGGGCATCTTAAATTTTGCTCCGCTACCACCACTGCCCATGTTACCCTCAATGTTTGCCTTAGGGAGTGAAATATCAACACTGGGGAGTTTAGGGCCTTCTTGCTTTACATCTCCTTCAGGTAGCTTCATTTCTGGGAGAGAAATGCCTACAGAGGGTGTGTTGAATTTCCCTCCTTTTACTTTACAGCCATCAATGTTCACATCTCCCATAACCTTTTCTTTGGGAACAGCAATATTAATGGTAGGAATCTTTCCACCTTTGATTTCAGGTCCCTCAAAAACAACCTCTGTTTCAGGTGACTTCATTTTTGGAAGCGTTATATCATATGAGGGCATTTTAAACTTGCCTCCTTTTGCAGATGGACCCTCTATTTCAAAGACACCCTCGATCTTTCCCTTTTCCACTGATAAATCAAAAGCAGGCATTGTGAATTCCCCACCCTTCCCAGCATGGCCTTCTACTTCAATGTCTCCTTCCATTTTGCCTTTTGGCAGAGAAATGTCAAGTGTGGGCATTTCAAATTTACCACCTTTCACTTCAGGGCCTTCAATGTCGACCTCCATATTACCTGTTTTCATTTTAGGGAGAGAGATGTCAACTGATGGTAACTGAAATTTTCCTCCACCTTCAATATCAGTCGTCCCTGCCTTGCCTTGGGGAAGTGTCAGGTCTACTTTGGGTAATTTGAAGCCTTCTCCTTTTATATTCATTTCTCCTTCTGGTGACTTCAGTTTTGGGAGAGATATGTCAAACTCGGGCATTTTGAACTTCCCATCTCCACCAACATAATAGTCCATATCCACATCTCTACCCTTCACCTTTGGAAGAGAGATGTCAACAGAAGGTAGGCTGAATTTCCCTCCAACTTCTGGACCTTCAATCTCCACACTGGGTGATCCCATCTTTGGCAACGAGATATCAACCTCTGGCATGGAGATTTTGGGCCCTTTGAAAGTGCCCTCCACCTCATCAGGAATTCTGTGTCTAGTGTCCATTTCCAAATCAGGCACAGAGATGTCAATGGCAGGCATTTTGATTGCTGTTTTCCCAGCTCCTTTGTACTCTGGGACTGAGATGTCCATGTCAGTCTTTCCCTTCACATTTGGTAAAGCGATATCAACAGAAGGCATTTGAATTGATGCAGCTTTTCCTGAGAGTTCGACTTCCATCTTTGGTTTGGACATGTTTGCTTCAGGGACACCAAGCTCTCCATCTCCCTTGATTTCTACTTTTGGAGGTGTTATGTCAGTATGAGGGACTTTCATCCCTTTAGCTTTCACCTTGATGTCACCATCTATCTCATCCGAATGACGTGAGAGTCTAACTTTGGGCAGTTTCAACTTTGGCATTCTTAGCCTTGCGTCTCCTTTGCCTATGGCTACATCAACTTTCCCTGCAGCTGCCTCTGCATCAACCCCTCCCTTGATGTCAATTTTAGGAGCTTTGATTTCTGCCTTTCCCTTCACAGTGGGCAAAGATGCTTCTGCTTTTTCAGAAGAGAGTGCAAACTCCACATCAGGTGCATTAAGCTTAACTCCTCCCTTCTCCACCTCCATGTTTTTATCATCAGACAAACTGAACTCCACTGGTGGATTGAAGTTCACTGCTGGAAGCTTCAGCTCCACAGATCCAGTTTTCAAATGTGAGTCTGTCTTTGTGTGTTTCGTCTTGGGAAAGTTGATTCCGAACTTGTGTACTTTAGTCTTCACTTTAGCTCCGGGCATCTCAGGTGGAGAGATATTCATCTGTCCCTCTAGTCGTCCTGTTTCCATTTTTCCTCTTGTGCCTTCTCCAGTGTAACCCTCTGTTTTCATGCGGGGAAACCTTAAAGAACCATTTAAAGAAAGGAGGGGAGAAAAGAAAAAAAATTGTAAGACAGCCACACAGTAATGCTATACATCCTTTATTTGCTTGGGTTCCTGCCCTCCTGCTGCACCTGCCATTACTAATCAACCAAAGCCTGTGAGCGGCAATAACGATGACAACGAAACAAAGTCAAAAGAAAGATAAATGGATTTCCAGCAGTATAAATCCTTCACAGTAGCTTACTGCTTGATCCATCCATGTCAGTTTGGCAGACCTTTCAAACGGATGTTGTGACATCCTCTGACGAAAAGGATAAATGAAGTAAAATAGTCTGATATAATATTTACCATTAAAATATTCCTTGACAAACCCCTTCATGTGTTGTTCAGTCAGTGTTGCAGGTCACTGTTACCATTTAAACATGAACAGTAAACACAGACAAGGCCAACCTGATCCTCCTCTTCGCCTTTCCCATGGCTGCTGCCTCTGCTTCCACCTTGGCGCTCCTCCTCTGTTTGAACTTGGGGAGAGAAAACTCCACGTCCACGTCGCTCTTCTCCAGCCTGGGGGGCGTTCCCTCAATCACCAGTTCCTCTCTGCGCTTCTCCTTAAGTCTCTTCAGTCCAAAACGACCTCCTCTTTTCTTCTTGGCCTTGAACGGCATGCTGCCCTTCACACTCTGAAAACACACATGAATGAAAAAGGTCAGTCAAAGGTCTGAAAATGTATGCTTTTGTTCTAACTGGTTCTCAAATGATTGGACTAATATTCATAAGGATTAAGTACCAATTTGATTTGAAAAATGCAACAAAACCCCAGAAAAGTACTTTGGAAGTCTGATTATAATAAACTGAAAATCATTTTAAATTATGCGATGTAGTCAAAACTGCATACCACATATTCTGTGAATACAGAAGATAATTGTTACCATTTTGGCCATCTTGGCTTTGGGACCTTTGACCTCCACGCTGGGAACTCGAGGCCGCACGGTGACCTCTGCTCCTGGGATGGTCCTCTTCAGCTGGAAGCTGACCTTATACGGCTCCGCACACTGAAGGATCTTCAGAGCATCTTCATACTTTACGTTGTCGAAGTAGACCTTGGCACTCAGCAGCTGGTCACCTTCACACAGAGAATCATACTTAATGACACCTCTCTGCTCTGCAGATGGTGCTTGGGGACAGTTGAGTCCATACACTTTACATGTGCTGGTTTCTGCTGCCCTCTACTGGTCACAGCAGGGAACTGCATCAAAGCAAAACTGGTGTTCACTGCCCTCTTGTGGTCACAGTCATGAACTGCAATACTACAGTAAGTTTCTGTCAAAATCAGTTCTATTGTTGTTAATATCGATATGTTCCAGTCACAGCTAGTGACAGTGACATCAGAACTGGCAAATTACATCAGTTAAGAGTTTATTTTTTTGTATTATCAATAGTTTTCTGATCTGGAATCACACACGTCCTGTGTTGATGCTGACTGCTGTCCTCAAGTGGACACAATGAGAAACTACACCAAGGCAATATGAGAGGCATAATAATGCCTCCTGTTGTACTTTCAAAATGAATCAGTCTAACCAAACAAAGGAAATGAGAATGAAATTTAACAGAAATAAATACAGAAAACCACAATATTGTAAGTTTAATTGTACTTCAGTCATCACGGTTTGAGACTGCAAACATATTTCAATGGGAATAATGATGAAGAAATTGTCATAATTGGTTTCTAGAGGTAAAGACTAGATTCAAAAACTCATTATTTACCCTGTAGGAAAATATAACTCATTAAAAGCAGGGGAAGCCATGGCGGCTTTATGTTCACTCCCCTCCTATGGTCACAGTGCGGAAGTGAAACATTACAGTAAATTCATGGTTAACACACTGCAATTTTCAAAATCGGTAATTGCTTGGTGCTAGTGGTCTGTTTACTGCCCTCCAATGGCCCCAACAAGGAACTACACCAAGACAATATATCAAGATGATACTGTAACGTAACACTTTCAAAATAAATTGAAGTGATCAAATGAAAGCAATATGAATAAAATTAACAGAAATGACATCAAAAATCATAATTTTAATTGCTCTCCAGAGAGACACTGCTTGACTATTATTTTTGAATCAGTTTTTAAGGTAGAAAATGGTACTGAAGAGTCAAGAAAACCACATTGATGAGTAACCACAGCTCAAGCTTTGTCATGAACATGTATGTTTGCTTAGGTGTACTACTGCAGGTACCTTCCTGTAGGCTGAGATGTTTAGCGGCTGGCGAGTCTCTGAGGACGTCTTTCACAAAAATCCCCCGCTGTCCTCCACCAGTCACACTGTAGCCGCTGGCTCCGGCCTCAGCCTCCGTCTCCACCATGATTTCCATGGCCGGAGAGGCATCCTCCACACACAAACAATTCTTAATGTCTCAATTTTTAACAAAATGAAGCCACATTTTATTTCCATTTTTTTTTTTTTACAAAATCTTCTTCAAATGTATAAAGTCACTTATCTGCATTACAAAGTGAGAGTGCCTGATCCAGAACAACAGGAATATTGTGGATTTAAACAATTTGTCTGCATCATAAATGACAAATTTAAAACATGCAATTTTATGGATGCTTCAGTGCATAAAAAGAAATCGTTACTAATCAGCATCATAAGGAACTCATTGTTCCTCTGTTTCTCTTTGTTTTGAATGCATATGACTTTGTTTTATAGCTTGTTTCACTTGCAGAGTTCACTGCACAGTTATTTGTCTCTTCACACTTTACTTCTGAAGCCATTAAGCTGTCACAGAGGAAAGCCACTCTACTACTGGATTATATACACCATTCCAGTGACCCGGCCAAAGACAATAACTTGACTCATGAAGGAAAAAGTGAACCTTATCAACCACGGTCCTTCATGTCCTTTAATATTAATAGTGGCAGTTAAAGCAGAGGGTATCAACCTATACTATAACTATAACTAATCAATAATTCACCCTGTATACTAACAGTGTTTACCAGACTCACTCTCTGTTTGTCTGTTGGCTCAGAGTCCATCTCTGGTTCGGCCAGTTGGCAGGTCGACTCTCTCAGGTGACTTCTCTTCTGACTCAACACCTGCTTCAGTTCTGCATGGAGCTTCTCCTTTTGCACCTGCAGACAACACACAAAACACAAAAACAACCAAAAGACTGTAGTGTTTGGGTTTATCGCTTCACAGTTTGTTACAACTCACCTCTTATCTCTGTGTCAGTTACAGGTATTAGTGATGGTGAAAGTGGTTATGGTGTAAATTAGTTTTAACACTTTTGGGGTCCTTTTTGGGGCCCAGTAGTTCAGTCTGTAGTGACTTGGGCTGGGAGGGTCGCTGGCTCAAGTCCAGGTCGGACCAAGTCTGGAGTCTGGAGGTGCCTTTGAGCAAGGCTCCGAACTCTCAACTGCTCGGTGCGCCTGGATATGGGGCGCATGTGCATGTGTGTTTCATAACTTGTGTGTGCAACTGAAAATAAAACAAACAGTGCAAATTGAAATTTTTATCAGGAATTCTTCTTCTTCTAAATTAAAAGTTGAAGCTTTTATTATTCCTACATTCCTCCTCTTTGATCATATCAAAGTGTCTTTCAAATAGATTTAATATAAAGAAATCCAAATTTATTAAATGGATATCAGAGGCATAATATTACATGTACAATGGTTAATATGTTTGAAAAAGAAGCTACAAATCTGGTCTAAACATTAGCCGGTAACATATTTCATATTAACTTGTCTAGGCATTTCCATATTTTATCACTTATCAGGCCTTCCTTTGATAGCAAGATGAATTTCTCGAAGGCCTTTGTTCTTTTCTGGGTTACATTAGAAAGCTTATAGTGAAGAAATATTCAGAGATCTTTGTGAAATTTACTATAAATTAAACGTATTTAGCACAGTAAAATGTAGACAATATTTAATTCTGACACTAACAGAAAAACATGGAAGATTCAGACGACCATTTAATTAATGGAATCACATTATGATTGTGTGATATATAAAGGGAAATGTGAATATTAATGAATAGTTGCCAGATATGTTCTTTCAGCTTCAGTTGTTTTAAAGTGCTAACGTGCTACATTTTCGTCCATGAATGTGGGTCAGAGTGTTTACACCGCCACCCACGGCTGGTTTCAGGTGGGTTTTGTTGGCGCCTTTGCTTCCAGCAGCTGGCGGTGTGAAAAGGCTGCGACTGGCATCTGTGCTGAGTTGGCAGAAATGAAAGCCTGTTTATGTGCTGGACAATGACTTCAGCAGGTCGGGTCTGGACTATTGTGATCTGGTTTGTATGGCCCGCTGCTGGGGTCACGATGTCATTCACAATGCTGCGTTCCCCTTTCCAAATATATCTGAGTAACGACTGGAGCTTGGAGGTTCTTTGGGTTCTGATCAGTCAAAGTCTCAGTGGCTGACGATGATGTCAAGCTCTTCTCACAGTGATTACAGTAGTACTGTTATCTGTTTGTCAGAATTAAAGGAATACTTTCACATTTTGTAAAATATGCTAATTCACTTTCCAAGAGTTAGACGACAGACAACAACGCTATCCATTGCACATTGACTTAGTGTGGAAAGATCTGGTAAGAAAGCACATAAATGTAATTCCCCAAATGACAAACTATTCAGTTCGGAGTTTGATTCCCGGCCCGGGGCCTTTCTGTGTGGAGTTTGCATGTTCTACCCTGTCTGTCGTGGGTTCTCTCCGGGTACTCCAGCTTCCTCCCACCATCCAAAAACATGCATGGGGATTAGGTTAACTGGCTAATTTAAATTGACCGTAGGTGTGAATGTGAGTGTGAGTGGTTGTCTGTCTCTATGTGTCCTGTGATGAACTGGAGACTTGTCCAGGGTGTACCCTGCCTTTCACCCTAAGACAGCTGGGATAGGCTCCAGCCCCCCCGCGACCCTATGTGAGGATAAGCGGTAGAATTGGTGCACCAATAACCTTATATTTCTTCCAGTTAAGTACAAAACTTGAAAGTCCTTCAGTAGCAAGGGTTATTTTGTTGCTTTTTGTTCCTGAGACTCCAGAGCATCACCAGCATGCATACATTTACACACCTTCAAGGACAACATGCCTGCAGATGCATGTACTGTACTGTACTGTGTGTGTGTGTGTCTCACCACTCTCTCTGGGCTCTCCTGTTCGTCTGTGGAGCTGCTGTGGTGAGGGTAGCGTTGTTGGGTGGAGGGGGATCTGTTGGAGGGGGGTGACTGCCTCTTGTCTCTTACCTGCCAACACAGATGGAGTTAAATCATCTCAAGAGTCACACAGCAGCAGCAGCAGCAGTTTCAGCATGTCTTCACCCTTTAGCTCAACCAATGACATTATGAGTGGCTCTGCAGTGACTTCCCACTGCAGCTTCTGGGCGTCGAATGTGAATTTATTTCAACAACCACTGACATTCTGGGCTCCAGGGAGGAAACTGAAAAACAGTGGTTGTGCTGAGAAGCTCCAGGCTCCCAGGTCTGAATATATGCTATGGAGTGCTTATAAAAAGGAAAATACGAGCGGTGGGTGTGTTGTACTCTCAGGTACTCTGTATGCTGCCCATGTGTGGCTACCAATCCACTTCATTTGAGTTATGTCATCCTGAAACTTCAGTCAGAGCACAGAAGCTGTAACAACATGGTGTTTATCTCTGACAAAGTTCAACTCATCCTCCTCCTCTGATGATTGATGGTCTTGTTTCTTTCTTTACGGCTTTTTTTTGATCCTTTCTGTGTGACGACATGATTTTTGTTCTCTCAGGAAAATGTCTCACCTATTTATTTCATTTGATCTATATAATAATATATTGTAGATCCTTCAGAGCCTGCCCTATCATTATTATCATGTGTTTGTATTTGTAAAATGTGTGTCTTAGTCCCCTGACTGCAACAGAGTTTCTCTGCTGGACTCTTTTACCTTCTGCCTGCTTTCTGGAGGAAACATGTCATGTCCCAGCCTCCCATATCTCCTTCCTCTTCTCACTTCATAAACCCTGGCATGGTTAATCTTGGAAAAACATCCTGTCTTTGCACTTCACCTGCTGTCAGGCCACTGTGACCTCAACACCACACCACACCGACACCAACTGCAGCTGAATTCCTATTCCTGTTACGTTTATCCCTTTTATGACTCGGATAGTTGATAAGCAAATATCTCTTCTTTTTCCTCTTGCTCTGGTCGTATCAGTAACTGTGTGAAAATCAATGAAAACACACACAATCTATCAATGCATACACACACACACACACACACACGCACACACACACACACACGCACTCACACGCACACACACACACACACACACACACACACACACACACACACACACACACACAACAAACATGCTGCATGAGTGATTTCATGCCCTGCATATGAGTACACAGTCAAACAGAATACAGTCTATTCATTTGTGAGAAGTTATTCATTTTAAACATATTATATTAGGACACAGGGAAGTCAGTTGTTGTGTAGAAAATGGAAACATCTGTCGACACTTATTTCAGTCATCAAGCTGCCATAAATAAAACCATATTCTCAGCGAACACTGAGGTAGAGTGCTGTCGATCATGTCATCAGTATTCAAGCGTTCACCTCACGGCTCTCCCTGGAGAACAACAGTGAGTGATGCTGGTTTGTGTGTTTGCATGAACAGAAGGAGGTGTGTGTTTACTCACGGCTGGGTCTCTGGTCTGGCTGAAAACATGGCTGTCCTCTTGGTCTCTGTCAGAGTCTGAAACAGAACAAAACAACAGCTCGGTGCTTCTCCAGTTCAATTAAGAGGACAATGAAGTGCATTCATTCTTAGGCTTTTCTCATCACGGAGTCCTGACTAGCAACGTAAAAAGTAGGAGTGGAAAGCCATTTCCTGAACTGACTGAATGAATTTAACTGTCCTGCAGATAAAAGCACATAAAGAAGGATTCAATTAAATTATCCAATAACCTCAAACTGCAGAGACAGAAATGAGACACACAAGGAAAAAGATTGTCATTTCATCATTTTGTTGATTCTTTTCCATTCTTACACAATGTGTGTTCATTTTCACATTTTCATCAGTATTTGTTTCTTTGTGTTGATAACTATGCACAGTATCTGAGAAACTCAGTGTTTATCCTGCGAAAGAAAAAGTTGTGTTGACTCAGTACAGCAGTTTATCACACTCAGCCTACATGCACGGTGACAGCCGTCACCACTGACATGCCTTCTAAACAGGACTGTATCATATAACAGCAAATTAACTCCAGTAGCATTCTCCAGAAGGTGTAGCATCAGGTGTTCATGTCCTGTTTGAGCTTATGGACAGTTTGTGTCAGGGTGGTTGGACTGAAACTTCAGGGATGGCGGTCTTTAGATTCTTTCCATGGTCTTGGTCACGCCTCTGCACCGGCTGCCAGAGCCCTAACCCTCCAAACTCTCTGCTCAAACGCTTTTAGGAAACCTGTGAGCCCTGGAAGAGGGGTCCCTCATCAGTTGCTCTCTTTTCTAACATTTTCCCCCTGTTAAAACCCCTGGTTTGCTTGGGGATTTTTTTTTATGCAAACAAAACAGAGGGTGTTTTTATCATTTACAGTTTGTAGAATTTGTGATATCTGATATTGTGTTATACAAATAGAATTAATTACTCAAATTACCCCAAAACATCCATTACAGTGGTAACAACCAGAAACAACTATATGAATACTATTGGAAAAATAAATAATTTGATGGGCTATAAAAATTCAAGGCATTATTAGCAGTATATCTAATATTTTTTCAAGATTATATCCAGTTTAAATGGCTTAAATGGTGAAAAGAAGAGCAATAAGAGTAGGATTGCAGCTATTTATTTTTGAAGGACGAAATCACCACTAAACAAGAGTCAGTTGGCAAAAGTGTTGAAGCAGTAAAATACGGTACAGCGAAGTAGACCAGACCATGGTGAGCTTCCTAACTGCTTCGATGTCCACTCAGACACTGAAGGTTGCCAGGCTCGCAAACACATTTGATATTTGTCCACCAGTCACTGAGAGATGATGCAAGCTATAAAAGCAGCAACGATGCCAAGTGATTGAACTCTTCTGGGCAGAGTTGTAAAAATATGATGTGTTGAGGATTAAGTATAGGCACATTAACAGAGCAGAGCCTTGTCTGTATTTTAACACTTTGTTCTTTAAAGAAGTCACTGATTTAACTGAAGATTTTGCTGTAGAAGCTCCTCTCCTGCTCAGTTTTACCATCCGTGCATCATATCTCTACTGGTTCAGGAATCACTTTGGCCCCCAGCTATCCCATTCCTCCCAGTCCAGCCTTCATATGATCACTTTTTTAACTGCCTTAGCTTAGCTATGTGCATGTGGCGTGGATGTCGTGCCTGTTTGGGTGCACTGCATGTATCTGGTATCCAGCAGGTCACAGGAACACATAACACACATTCAATGCCTCCCAGCCGTCAGCATATCAATCCTAGAGAAGCAGGGGCTGAAGCTCATGGAGGAGAACACATAAAAGATGGACCCTTTGCTCATGAAGTGATGTGCTCTTAAACTGATGAGACCGGACACAACAAAACCATCTCTGAGCTCCTGGTAGAAGCGCCAGCTGTCGGCTGCTGCTGCAGTGATGATGAGATATAACACAACACAGTGGCCCCATGTTGAGACGATACTATTTTTAAGAATGTGATAATGCTGTTCGACAGTTCAAGGCACAATGAGTAGAACATTGAGTGGGTGCTTCACTCACTACCTGATCCCAACATTCTGGCTGGCATCCTGAAATCTCCCAGACACCCCAAGATGAGAAAATACAAGCAGAGGGTCATGAGTGATGACTGAGAGGGATTATTGTGCAGATAATTCAGCTCCAACCTAAAATTGTATGTAATTTAGTTATGCTGATATGTTAAGGTGCAGGTTTCCTCACTGTAACTTTTGCGCTGAGTGACTGGTATGGCATCAGGTGAAGCAGCAACAGGTGCACCGCTGTACTAATGCTCAGAAAGTGGCAGAGTGCAAATAAGCATTCATCATTGCTGTGTCTCAGGAGATGTGCAGGAATGACATGAAATTGATTTGGAAGTGAAGTCAAACAAGTCATGCATATTGGCTTGGGTCCACTACATTTAGCTACATTTTAAAATATTGTTGGTTCTTACAGTATGTTCATCTTCAGAGCACTGGCTGACAGCCTGAAGTACATTTTATTCCCTTTGGACTTTTTAAGCTCTGTGTGTGAGAGCAGCAGTGTGATGCTCAATGCAGAGAGGAGTTATTCAGTCAGGACATTTGCAGATAACACCTCATTTATGATTTATGGTGCAACACTGCTACAAAAGGAAAAAAAAACTGATTTTCTCAAGGAAGGATTTGCATAAATAATACTGAACTAAATAAAACTGATAAAACAAAATGACCTCACCAAGACGAGACACATATCAGATTACAGATGATCTCGCTAAGGAGTGAATGAAATTTCTGAGTAGAAGTTCCTGATTTGAATCTAAAAAGTGATGAGAAGTTTAAAACAAATGGTAGTATTTATCTTTTTGTTGTTGCAGATTGCAGTTGTTGGCATTTTCTGATATATCCTGTCAAGGTGCTGCAAAAATGTGTGCACAGATAATTAAAATAAATACGACACAGCCAAAGGACTGGATTCCAGGCCCCTGTGACACATCATTATAATGTCCATAGTAACAGAGCCATTTTTCCACGTAAAAATTGTTTAAAAAGCATTCAACTGTGCTAGCAGAGAGAATACTATGTTGATTTTAGGACTGGAATGAAAAGTGCCATTTCTAAGTTTTAGTTATCAAATTGGTAGTTTTAGGTTTGAATATGTGTTTTTTTTTATCAGAATGGAAAGTTTTCTGAGCTCCAGTCCTCTAGAGACACAGAATATTGGAGTAAAACTGGGATTATCAGCCCCAGACAGACTGGTGCACCTGACTGCAGCTTTAAACTGCAGCCCTGTGTGACAGACAGACAGACAGACAGACAGCAGCAGGTGGAGGAGGTGGCACTCCCTGAACGGAGGAGAGGAATGGAGGAATGGAGGAGGAGGTGCAGATCTGAAATGCCTCACAGCCTGGTCTTATTATAGATCAGACTCACACATCTGCAGGCCTCCACACGCCTGACGATTGCCCCGATCAGCATGTAGTCGAATATGTAATAGTGGGATTCTGTATCACTCTGCAGCTTAGTGTTCAGAGTATCCTGTCTTAATAAACTACTGAGAGAGAATGGAACTGGAGGTTTTAATCTAATTTTAAAGATGTGAGGAACTGAAAAGTCTTTCATTTTCTTTGACAACTTGTCCTATAACTTTATTCTAAGGGGCAGACACATAATGTAGTTGTGGAACAGAAGAAAGCTCTATGGAGGAAAAACTTTTTCAGCCATTTTGTTAAAGTTCAGGAAAGATCACCTTCATGGTTAAGAAAAATGTTGCTGGTCCATCATAATCAGTCCAGAACTCCAATATTGGACGAAGTTTTATTCTGTCAGGTGCCTGTGGATTTATCTCTCCCTCCAATATCTACAAATTTGTTCAGTATGGACATAACTCGGGGGACGCTTGAAGCAGGTGTGTGCAAGGTCACACTCTTTGTGCAGAAAATCATCACTGTATGTTCAATCAAAGAGACTCAGTAAATGTCTTTCAGGTGAGGACAGTCAGTTGTCCTGCTCTGACTTCCAGCAGCTGACCCTGCTGCCCTAATCCTATTAGAGATGGACAAGTTAATGATGTTAAAGTTGGCTCAGCGGCGGCAGGACTCCAGCATCAGGTGTCCACCCAAAGAAAACAACCAAGACACTGAAGCAGTGACGCAGCGCATGAGGGACAGCTGAGGATGTGAGACTTGGATTTATTTGTGGACCTCAGGTGTTATCAGAAGAGGCCAGATATTGACAAAAAAAAGGCTTTCTCCTCACATACTTACATAAGAGCACACATGCAAACACACAACACACACAGAGGAAACACTGCAACACTTTTTCACAATTGGTGGCAGGCTGAGTGCATAACAAAAACCTGAGGACAATCACAAGACTGGAGGGGAAACTGCTTCTATTCCAGAGAACAGACACACTGCAAATACTTCAACAAATGACATTTAGAAATCAGCATCACAAGTTTATTCTGAAACGACACTGGCATAAATTCATTTATTGTAAGGCTTTTGTTCCACACATTTCCATAATTGCATAACAATGTTCATTTATCTGATGGTGTGTTGTCTGGAGGTGGCCAGAGTACAATGAAATGTATAGGGTCACAAACACATAAAAACAATTGTAGGCCTATTTGTCAGTGTGAAAACCAGAATGACAACTTCACAATGACTTTTATAGATCAGCATCTAACAATCAATCAGTTTCAGGAACATGGGCACAAATATGATGGGGCAGGTATGATGATGTAAATTTATATTTGTATTTGAGTAACATCTCTTATGTCTTATGAGACAAAAAAAAACAAGAGGGAGAAGTTTTCAGAGCAGGAGGCTTCTTTCAAAAATTTCGTTTATACAATTGGTAGTACACAAATGTACAATATCAACATACAATAGTTTACAGGTAAAGAGTCAGGTCACCAAAATTATAAAACACATTTTCCCTCTTCAAACTTCAGACAGCTGTGGTGATATCTGCAGAAGTTCTGGGATTTCTGCCTCCAACAGCACATCATGAAGGTGACAAGAATGTCACCTCCGTCAGATGGTTTTATGAGGGATCGTTTATTAGACTGAAGCACCGATGTGTTTACAGTGAGGTCTGCATATTATTATTACAAAGAAAGAAACTCCAGTGGTTCAGTTTTACAAATATGGTAAAGGTCAGTTTACCAGTCCATAGACATTGGTAGGCTCTGCACTTTGGCATTAGCCAGACAATGAAAAGATGTTACTGGGTGTTTTATGGCAACCATAGTGCCCCACTGAGGACAGCATAAACTAAATGTCCAGGCTTTGTTGTGACTATGAACTGCAGTCTGTCATCAGCATCTGACAAATCATGACATTTAATTATTTTCTCAATTTATATAAGGCTCAAGATGGCTGAGTCTGCTATTGTGTAATTTTCATAGAAAAAAGAAATAAGACTACTCCACAGCAGACTAATGTCTGGTACTTTTGTCCAACACGACACACAGCAGACCACAGCTCCATGTTTCAGCTGACAAAATGTCGCTAGGCTGCAGGTGCATGAAGGAATCTTTGCTAAAGCAAATGACAAAGAAGGAGCATAACAGTCATGATAAGTCCTCTTGGAGGATGTAGGTCTTCAAGTGAGTCAGCGAGGGATTCTGCTGACCTGAACTCTCTACTGCTGAGGAACGTTTATTTATAGATATTGTGTTTCTGATCCAGCTGCTGCTGGCAAAGTAAACACAGATCATTACCATTGAGTAAAGTAACGTCTGGTCAGTGGTACTGCTGATATTATATTGTATTTAAAACCAAAGAAACTGAATTTAGAAAGGAGTGACTGTTGGGTGACCTGATAACTTGCTGTTGGTTGAATATTTACCTTTAAAACATTGTTAAATTGTGTGGAATAGAAGCTACAACTACCACCACATCACTTTTTATTATTAAAAATATCTATACGGCAATATATCCTGATACTTTTTCTTCTGATATAATTTGGATTTTCAATTAATTTCTTAATATTGATCCCCCCCAAAAGGTCATGTATTTGGCCAGTTGTATTTTGTATGTAATGTATCGCATCAAATGTTCTCCCCGTGTCTGTGTGGGTTCTCTCCGGGTACTCTGGGTTCCTCCCACCATCCAAAAACATGTATGGGGATTAGGTTAATTGGCTAATTTAAATTGTCTGTAGGTGTGAGTGTGAGTGGTTGTCTGTCTCTATGTGTCCTGTGATGAGGTGGAGACTTGTCCAGGGTGTACCCTGCCTTCTGCCCTAAGACAGCTGGGATAGGCTCCAGCCCGCCCGCAACCATATGAGGATAAGTGGTAGATAATGGATGGATGGATGGGTGGATGTATCGCATCATGACTCAAGTATTGCAATAAGTATTGTATCATGAAGTCCTTGCCAATATCCATCCATTCATCCATTATCTACCGCTTATCCTCATAGGGTCGCAGCGGGGCTGGAGCCTATCCCAGCTGTCTTAGGGCAGAAGGCAGGGTACACCCTGGACAAGTCGCCACCTCATCACAGGACACATAGAGACAGACAACCATTCACACTCACATTCACACCTACGGATATTTTAAATTAGCCGAGTAACCTAATCCCCATGCATGTTTTTGGATAGTGGGAGGAAGCCAGAGTACCCAGAGAGAACCCACGTAGACATGGGGAGAACATGCAAATTCCACACAGAAAGGCTCCGGGCCGGGAATCGAACCCAGTACCTTCTTGCTGTGAGGCGACAGTGTTCACCACTACACCACAGGCAATCAGAAGGTGAATGAGTATGATGACTAGATGCTTCATCAGCTACCACACAGCGCTGCCATGGCTTTGACTCACTCGACTTTCAGAGAAGAACATTTAGGAGGCGTTGCTGCTGTGAGCCTCTTCAGACAAAACATCCACCAAACAGCATAATGTTCAAAATTCGTGAGCTAGATCCCAGCATGTGTCTGGGTCATTTGAGACATCAGATGGACAAAACAAGACACACCCGCTGGCGTGGGGCTCTGGACAGGAAATGCCTCCATGTAAACAGGAAACAGAGATAGTTTTGACAGATACACTCGGTAACATGGTGAGAGACCTGGAGGCCACCTGAGGATGAAAACTCCCCACAGACCATGAACTGCATTTTAGGAAAAAAAAAAATAAAACCTGACTCATACATGAACTGACATATGTGCTCTCATTTGTTTACATGAGTCTTCCTTCCTGAAAAATCCTCTCGTCTTCTGCGTACACTGAGGGAAGTTCACCCTGGTACGCACGTCAAGCAGTGTTTCCTCATGAGGTCTCCCACTCGAGCCGCCCAATCAACTCTTGACCCTACTTCCTTGTCTAAAATTAACCCCACCCACAACCGCAACCACCACCACCCCAAGTCTGTCGCCAGGAAACTGCCATCATCATCCATCATTTCAATTTGGACGTCATTTAGTCCCAGCTCAAAACATACCTGCCGCTTTTTATATTTTATGTCACCTCAGAATAACAGATTATGTTTTCTTAGAGCGTCCACAACAACAAAATGCTACAAGAGTTTGACACCTAAGACTATTTGTAGCATCAGACTGTGATCTGTCACAGTCTGTACTGACAGAGTTCAGTTGCTGGCCTCCATTTAAACAAGCTTGAGTAAAGAGCAACCACTGAAGGACAAACATGTGAAACCATTTTCTAATATGCTGAGAGCATACAAAGAAAACAATCTGCAGACAAAATTCAGTTCACATTAATGATCTAAAGCCATTATTAGGTGCTAATCTTTTGAGAATTAGTGTGACATCAACAGAATAAATGAACACAGTGTTAACCCTGAGAGTTTCCTTAGTTTCGATCCCATTTTGTTGCAACTGCCAACTGTTTATGGACCTCACTGTCTCACTGTCTGTGCCACTCTCATGTTCAGAGGAACTTCAGTACCACTTGGCTGACACTACAAAATATTTAACTTCATAATTTAATTTAGACTCAGTCACAATTGGTTGAAAGCAATAACTCATCATCAGCAGAAAAAAATGTCAGTCATTCCAAACCTATCCTGCTAAATTAACAAGTAGGGCAAAATAGGAATACATTTTTATAAGGTAAGAAAAGAAATGATTTGTCATCAAATTTGAATGTTTGGAATAATGTAGGCATCAACATGGTTGACCCAAAGACTACCCATTGCATTCATTATGTAACCTGCTTCCATGCATGTGTTCGTAGACCTCCATCACAGGGTGGGTGTGTTTTGGCCACAACAGCTTCTGTGCCCACTTTGGGCCAACATACATACCAGGCTGGTAGAGCTGCCACAGGGGGGGTTAACAGATCCTATGACCATCACACTGCAGCTGTCGCCGGTGTGTAACATTCAGACAGGGGTTATTTGAAATGACCGCCACCGTCAGCTCTGTCAGCTCTGCATAAGGCCATTCCAACTTATTTTTGACTGGGACGCTATTAGTAGTATGATAATAAATTGGAGTGTAAATATTGTGATACTTGTGGTGTTCCACCAAACTGGAACACCAAAAGTTTAAATAGAGGCTACGAATAATTTTCAAGGGTTATTTGACCCAGCAGGTCGCGTTACAAAACACTCTTATAAACTTGGAGTCATAGTGGCATGCCACACTGCAAATAGTTACCATAAACCTTGGTGAATACTCAAGTGTTTGGACCCAGCAACTGGCATGCTGGAATAAACAGAAGTGGCAGCTGTCTTACTAAAACTGTCTTTGCAATTTAAACAGCGCACTATTGTTATGCTCTCCCAAGTCAGCAGTGTGGAGTCTGCAGGGCTGCTGCATAAACTATTCTGCACTCACAGCTCACAGCAGCTTCTGAGCGGCCAAATGTTGAAGCAATATTTCAGAACATTGTTTTTAAAAACTTCTCTGGTTAATTTAAAACTGTATGATACAGACGCAGTGTGGAGACCCAGAGCAACAAAAGGCAAGTCTGCCGAAGACACATTCATCTTGCTGCTACTCCAGAAAACGAGCTATCAGTCCCCTTCAACCACCACTTCTAACACCTGCTTTGCTTTCTGCACAGAGCGACAGAGGATATCAGCAGACTGCACAGTGTCATCAGCACACAGACTTTATTAAACCACATCCATCCAGCCTACCTTAATTCCCACACTGAGCGTGCCTCCTCCAGCGGTTCAAAGGTGACGGATTCCACCTGCAGAGCTTAAATCTCAGCCTCTCTCTCTCTCTTTCCTTATCTCACTACGACTCCCTCTGTCTAACATCCACTTCCTGTCTGTCCTCAGCTGCTCTCCTCCACTCGTACTTTTAATCTTTTCCCCCCTCTATCTGTCTGAAGCCTTTGCCCCTTGTCACCAGCCAGCCTGTTGCTGCCCTCACTGAAGCCTGAGGCCTGGCCCGGGCCCATGGCATCTCTAGGAGGGACTCATCCAGCTGCCTGATTGGCCGGAGGACAGAGAGATGCCCCCATATTAGGGCAACAAGAGGCGGGACTGCATGATTATGGTATATGAGGGAGGAGAGGAGCAACACAGTTTGTGACATAGTAGATGGTCTGTCTGAGCAGTGAGACTACTGTCTCTCTGTCTGTCTCTTGGATGCCTGCAGCATGCCTCAACACAAACACCAGCAAACCTGCCATGGTTTTATGATAGCCATCATTAGCTGTGTCAACAAGATGCTTACTTGGACAATTCAGACACAAAAATAGAGCTGTGCCAGTAGGTGACTTTAATTAGCTCAAAAAAGTAGATTGGTAGCCTACAGCAAATTTATGATAAATAATGAAAATAAATGAAACTCTGAAATAAATAAAAATCCTTGTCGTTTTTTGGGGGCTGTCAGAAATTTGATTCAGCGAGCCATTCATATCTGGCTCCCCTTTGCTCGTTAGGCTCATTAGAATACATCAAACTACCTTTAAATGTGCGCCATGCAAGCCAGTCAGAGCAAAGTGGGCTTTTCATTGGGAGGGACTTTAGAGAAATGGATGCTTAAATGCATACATATATACAGACAAAATTTTTTTTTATGAATCTGCAAATATCCACTTTAACTAAAAACAGACCAACTTCTTTTCAAAGAGATCAGCACAATTATCATCAAGAAAAATACTCCTATAACTGTTCCCAGAGGAATTTAAAGACCTAACTACATCAGCAATATTTACTTAATGATATATATTTTTAAAAATGTAGACAACTGGCTATTAAATAAAAGGTCAAAGGTCAGTCTTTCTACTTTGGATAACGCTCCTCTTCTTCTATTTTCCAGCTGAATACTGCTAACTTTGCATGTACAGATTGATTGATCTACCATTAAGTTCTGATCACTTAATATGTAAGTTGACCAGTGGGACAGCTTCCAAAAATACAAGGCACTCTGCTCATGGTGATGAATGATCTTGGGATAACTGGTACATGTTTTGTTGTATTAGACACATGGTGGTTTAGATGTCCCAACTGAGCGATCTAACAGCAAACCTGGAAGCCAAAATAAACCAGAAGCCATGGCTCTAATAAAATCCCAACGGTCTTTAGATGCCGGGATTAACTTCCCAACAAGTGATGTTGTTGGGAAGCTATTTTTATCCCAACTGGCTTTAAATAGGAACAGCAGGCCTTGTCTTGATCTCATAACAAGAGAAAGGAGTGCTTTCTTTCAGAGAACAACTGCTGCTTAAATGCTTGTCTGTGTGTATTCCTGTCTGCATTTCAACATACTGCTTTCTGTATATCTGTTCATGTCTACATTTATTTCTCTCTGTGCTTACAGATGATTTGTAGTAAACCAGCTGGCTGCAAAGCTGGGGTAAAATATGAGAAGGTAAATCCCAAACACAACTATATGAAGCATAGCCGCCTGCAGATTCTACCACTTATAAACAGCAGGAAAAAAAGGTCTGTCTCTAAAGAAGATGTCAATGGTGCTGGAAGCAATTCAAAGAATAAAATGAGTCATATACAGCATGAAGCAATAAAACTAATTCTAATATTAAGTCTGATGAGGAGCTGAAAGAACAAACTGCTGGTTCCAGTAATCTGGTAAACAGGATTTAATCTCTTCACTCCTCATTTCAATCCAATTGTTCAGGCGAAAAACTCAATGCTGCCCAGCGATATGAACCACTAATGTTAACTTTTCTGGTTTACAGATCAAGTTCATGCATATGCAAACACTGCACCCAACACCCACTTATTATTATTCTACCTATTCTCTGCAATCTCCTTCACTCCTGTCACTATTCTCTCATTTTTTAGAGCTGGACAACTTTGTTATTGTTATTAGATTTCAAATTAAATGAAATTTCAGTAGATTCATTATTCCCATCGTCATAGCTCCACCAAATTGCACAACTTATTCGTCAGAGAAAAATGATGGCATTGTACGCTTCTGCAGACCACGGATTAATTAAATGTCTACTTTTTCTGAACCATAAATATGTTTTTATGAATGCTGTGAAAACATTGGTTAGGTTTGGGCAACAAAACATAATGTATTAAGAGTAACAACATTACAGAATTAAAGTAAAGTAAGTGCATTTGGTTTCACATCCTGCATTTTTTACTGCATATATTGTCTTTTTTCACATTGCTGCCTTATTTGTCTTTAAGTTGCCTTTATTCATCTATTTTTATTATCTTTTTGACACTTTATTGCTTGGCATTCATTGTGGATAGCAAAGAAAGTATTTCATTGTAAGGGGAAAGCTGTTTCTTCACTGTTCATATGATAAGAAACACTTTGAATCCCCCTTGAATGGGAGACTTCAGTCTCCTGGGTCCTGTGTTTTGACCCATCCACTATACTTTACTACACTATATAGTTAATCATACATCACCACATAACTTTAAATAGTAATAATTGCTCTGTCTGTATGCAGAATCATTTAACATATGGTTGTTGTGCAGAAATGTACAATGATACCATTTTTCCTGGTGACTGGGCTGAACAACAACTTTGATTGGCTAAAACAGGTGAAATCACCTACATAGGTATGCACATTCTCTAAGCCTCCATCTAGACTCTATTGCTTTATAAACCACATTCAACTGCAGATCAGTGCTCCTGTCATCAAACCAACTGCCCCTCCCATGGACCCAGTACAGCACTACCCAGCCCACAGCCCTACAGTTTAGCGTCTCTTGCCAGTAGAGATGCTGTCAGGGCAGATCAGGCAGCCAGCACTGTGTCAGCTAACATGGTCATTGTTGCACTCCAGCTCCTACACAAAGCCAGGATTTAGAAATGGGGGAGGCCTTTGGCCCTAAAACAAGGGCTGGCCCGGACAAGGGAGGGATGGATGGTGACAGAGATGGAGAGAGAAGCACATCAAAATAGTGTATGTCATCAAGACAAAACCAAGGCTCCTCTTCAAAGATAATGACAGAAGCAGAAGCAGCGACAATGCTCATCTGATATTAAATGGTGGCTTGGCAGACACACATGGGACTGTGAATGAAAATGAGAGGACTGAGGAGAGTAGTGAGGAAGGAGTGGGGCATGTAGACGGGCGAGCGAGGATGGCCAGCTCGGTTGGCATGTGGCATAGACCACAGCTATGCTCTGATCAGCACTTAAATGGGCCAAGAAACTGGAGCAGTGTGTTAAATTAAAAAACATGCTTGGCCTGAGGTGTCTGAACATGGTCTGTCTTTTTGCCTAGCAGCCATTATACAAGCAGGGGAGTTATGATATATTATGCTTAATCCGAAATCAGAGGCGTTTATCATTCTTCTGAACGGCAGGACTGGAGGACAAAGTGACCGCTGTGTAGAGAGGGGAGGGGTGAGACCTAGTTTGATATGGGAATAAAAGGTGCAGCTTCCTCTGCCTTTACCTTGACCTGCAACTGATCGACCTTAGTCGACCTACGCTACAGCACATCTTTTTCAGATAACTGTAATTTATTTTATGACTTCATACTAAATACGAATGTAGTAAGGCTATTTCATCTGCACAACATAATCTGTCTTCTTATGTTTCATGTTTTAGCCACTTGTGGAAGAAGTATAGAAATGAATATGAAAGTAATATTCCCATTAAACAGCATTTATCACCATCCACCGAAAAATGGGATCATCAACGAAATATGAGTCTTCATCTCTTCTCTTCTAACATTAAAATGGATGTTATTGTTACTATTAGCATTGACTGAAATGTCTGTGTAATGTGAACATTAGCCTGATTAACAACAAACTCCCTAGTACCTGAGTCTCCACCTGCACCCTAATTCTAATCCAATCAAAATATGTATAAATAAAAAATAATAAAATTAGTCAAAACATGAGATCATCACAAACGTGTCACATAAAGCAGCCAGAAAATGGAAATTAATCACTACATGACAGTAATCTTCAATTTGTGCTCTGTTCAGCAGAGTCAACAGTCATTTATCCTGACCTGCATTGGAGGAAGGCGTCCAGGTGACTCTGAATATTCCACGCAGACACTCACACATGGTCCACAGCAGGAAGCCGATGGAGGAAAGGCACTGATGGAGCAGCCCACACTCGGGCTGTGGGGCTGGGAGAGCTGGACAGAGAGCTGGGAGGAGGCCTTGGTGGGCGTCCGAGGAGATCCGTTTGACTGTTTTAAGCCCACGAGCGACACTGTCAGTGTGGATCACAAATAGAGAGAAGACAACAGAGACAGAGGGGTCCCAGGACTGAGGAGAGAGGGATGGATGGATGGATAAAGAGGGATGGGTAGCACAGAGGAGGGGGGTCAACAGAAGAAGAGAGGCACTGTCTCATCAGTGTGTGTACATATCAACATGTGGACCAGTGAACTTTCTTTTTCTTCTGCAAAACCACCATAGAGTGAACGACAGACACTGGGTGTGTGAGTGTGTGTGAGGGAGGCGACAGCAGCGAGACCAGGCAGAATAGAGGTGCATTAGCACGAGTTGACAGTCAGCAGTTTGCTCCGACCCTCTATAAAGCCCTGCTCCATTGTTTGTGCTGCTGGAGGCTTTAGCTGTGGTCCAGCAGGGCCTTGTTACTGGGCTTAGAGGGGCTGGACGCTGGATACCAGTCAGACACGACCACAGACAACACAGCCTCCGCTTACAGCAATTTATCAATGAATGATCAGAAACCTAATTTAACAGTTAAGCCAAGCTATATTTTTTATTTTCTTATTTTCAACAAAGAAAAAAACAATCAACAGCCAATCTGTCTCTCAGTGCTTTCCAACCTACCTGTCTGTGGTGTTCAGTCCCAAGTCCATTGGTTCCTTCTGAAAGAAAACTCTCCAACAGGAGTATATGGTGCATCTTCTATCAGCAAGCAGCAGAGGACAAAGGAAAAAGGACTGGAGCACACTGGTTGATTTGCAGAGGAACATTTCAACACTAATGTGTATCCATCACAGTCAAAGACAAAAAGTGACCATATGCAGCCAACATGTGAGATTGACCATTTCAAATCTCACTCACCACAGTCACCTCAGAACACAGATATAGCTTAAATATCCATTCATTTTCGACCGCTTATCCTCATAGGATCACAGGGGGGCTGGAGTCTATCCCAGCTGTCTTAGGGTGAAAGGCAGGGTACACACTGGACAAGTCTCCGGTTCATCACAGGACACATAGAGACAGACAACCACTCACACTCACATTCACACCTACGTATGGGCAATTTAAATTAGCCAATTAACCTAATCCCCATGCATGTTTGTGCATATGACTCAAAATGGGTAAAATTGCTGGCACAAGGCACTTTCTGTTTTATAAAACACAGTCAAAGCCAATCCAAAGACCAAAAAAGAGAGTCACTGAAGAAGCCTCTTGAATGAGTGGTGAAAAGAAAAAAAAAGTTCGCTTCATTCCCTTTGCTCTTTGAATAGTGAACAGTTGTGATAATATATTGTTAGAATGACCATTTGCTTATTGTGTATACTTACTGTAATTTTCCCAAATGTAGTAATTTGTTGTTTCAGTAACTTGTATTTAAAGATATTTCTTATCATCAGAAGGTGGAACTTAGTGTGTAAGGCCTCACAGTGACATCTACACAGTGCTTCCATGGTGACCACCTTATTTGACCTGCTGATGATGTAATTCTTACGAGGAGCCGTTGGTTTGATCCTGTTAGTCCCACAGTGTTTCTAGACCAAATCATTACCTCTGTGTCCTGCTTATGTCACAACTGTTCTCTCTTGTTTTGTCTAATCAGAGGGAAAAGAGCCCTCAGCCTGAGCCCTCTTCGTCCTTCCAGCAACGGCTCAACTTCACCGCCTGGCTCATCCTGTTAGATGGTATGTCATGTTGATGCTGCAACATGAACTCAAAAAAAAAACAGGAAATCATTTGTTACCACTCTGAACAGATTCATTTCTACACTACATACATGTTGCACACCTCATTTTCATGCCAGGCAGGTTGTGTATCTTGCAGACGATGTAACCTCCTGACCTTTGTCAGCGTTTAAAGAATTTTACCAGCTTTTATCATGGAGTTAGAAACCTCCCCAATCTAAAAGAGACTGTTCAATTACAGCCCTGTAATTTTTGTAGCCCAACATTTACCACACTGTAGTTAACAAGGATGGATATGGTAGCCCTGATTCAGTAGACAAAAAACATGGAAACTTAAGGTTGTTAGCATAATGAGGAATCCAACCAAACCCCAGAGTGTCATGATCAGTGAACACAGGCAACAAAGGAAGGACCAAAAACACAGACAAAGCCAGCAGGCAGGATCAGTTCAGTGATTTAGACCCCGTTTACACATAGGCGGGTATTTATAGAAACGGATAAATACACCTCTCCAGTTTCAATTATATCCTCGATTACACTACACCATTTTCCGAAATATATTCATTTACACTAACCTGCATAAATACCTCACCAAGCGCTATTATGGGCATGCCAAATCTATAAATGGCAGTGTAACGAGAAGTGTAAAGTCATATCAGCTACTCAGAATCGTGAAAACATTACACCCCAACATCCTCTGTGACACATATTGTGACATTTGAAAACCTAAAACTCTATTTTCCACCATTTTACACAGGCAGGCATGAAAAGTTTGTGAAAAGAAGAGTTTTCACAAATCTCCACTTTGGCCCGAGTTTTCAAAGGTAACTGTTTTCAGTGACTGAAACCTGCTTTTATGTGAAGATGATAGGTGCAACTGCATAAATAAATACTCGTTTTTCCAGATACCTGGCTACATGCCAACAGGGTCTCAGTGGGCGAATGAAGGTGCAAAAGGCTGATGGATGGTGAAGCAGAGGTTAAAACGGGCTGGTAACAAGTTTTAGATTGCTGATAACAGATACAGATGATAGAAAGCAAAAACAAGGTTAATGAGTGGAAATGTGCCAGCTGTATGCTGCAGGGCTGACGAGCGAAAGTGGAAACAGGTGAGCAGGAGTGAAAGACTCAGAACATGTGGTGGACACAAAGACAAAGGTAATGAATGTGGCTGGAGGGACAGGCAGAGAGGCAGGATGGGACCATTTACCTCCGTCCTTACACTGAGAATCAGCATTGGATGTAAACTGAGTGGTATTCAGCCATGAATATCAAGTAAAAAATCCTCCATATTAAACAACTAAATTCATGCTTGCCTTTACCCTCCAGAACTACATGTTTTGTGATCTGACAAGACACCACCTTTGGTCATACAAATCACTGTTTTAGAAATGAACCATCCACCTCCTCCTGCTCCCTCTGTGGACTTCGTGACAGGATTTCCTTCTTTGCTCCCAAAGAATAAGAGTCATAACTCCTGCAGCTGCCTGAGGACTTTGTCACTTTGATGTACACAGAGCATTCACTGGAATGATTCATCCTCTTAGAGCTGAATTTCACTAAAATCAGAGATCATTATTCATAAAGCTGCATTGCCAGGAAACAAAAACATTCGGTATCACCAAAACTTTGAAACAATATCCATCTAAAAAACAACAACATGAACTGAGATATTCTAATAAAAATGAATAAAAAATGAACGACATGTCTTTGTCAAGTCTTTGCCCTCAAGTCCTAAGTCAAGTGCTAAGTCCTACAGGTGGAGTCTAGAGTCATTTTGAGTCTTTTTTAATAATAGAGTAGAGTTTTCATGTTCTTTATGTTACTGGAGCAGACTGCAGCACTGGCCATATAATGACAAACTTATTTGAGGTTAAAGGAATAGTTTTATGATTTGTGAAATATGGTTGTATATAACCGCGAGGCTATGTTATCGGCAAACGTTAGCACTAATTCATATGAAGAGTAATATTAACTGAAATGCTAAATGCTGGAATGCTCAACATAACATTACTTACCAGTAAACGTGCCAGTGTGTGCATATATATATATATATATATATATATATATATATATATATATATATATATATATATATATGTGTGTATATATATATATATATATATATATATATATATATATATATATATATATATACATAAGCTCAAGGCCAGGTGCAAGTCTTTACATTTTGTCATGCCCAATCTAAAGTAATAAAATTCATGACTTGAGTTACATGACATGAGTCCAAATCATGTCATCATCAACTCGAGTTCCGGTAATCAGCAATAACTCTTCAGGAATCTTCCAGTTCCTGAGAATGACTTGCCATCATAATATCAGTCTGGGTCAAATACTTCAGTGATTGTGGATGAAACCTTACAGTCTACTGATATGTAAAGCTTTGGGAGGAATACAATTAGTTGACCTCTAATGGTTTCCACCCAGCATCATCAGGTCACAGGGTAACACATGTAGTTTCTGCTCTCATTAGAAAGCTGTGTGTCTGCCACATGCCTCGGTTAATCCTTACAAAGTACCGAGTCGTTGAGAGCTGAGTCAGAGTCAGCGTATGCGCACACACACACACACACACACACACACACACACACACACACTAAAGCCCTGAGAATCCTGTGGGTTTAACAGAAAGTGACTCAGGAGGCTCACACAGGTTTTCTCCTCATGATGCCCACTCTGAGCTCAGACCTTCCAGTGTGAAATAAAGTCGACAGCACTCCTCTACTTTCCCACCGTTCAGACGGTGGAATAATTTTGTGTTGAGCCGTGAATCGCCTCTTCTCTGAGGACACAAGTGCTGCTGTCAGAAAGGGAGTGCAGACAAACCAGAGCACTTTTGTGAACGACAGAATGTTGTGTTGTTGTTTGCTGAGCAGAACTGGGCGAAGATGCAGAGATCAGGGCAACTCTTGATCAGCAAAGAGAGTTTTGGTCAAATATTCAAATGTGCCTGTAATCTTTTAACTCTTTGAGTGCCAGCCGTTTCATAAAACAGAAAGTGCCTTTGCCCCTTTTGAGTCATATATCAACATCAGACCCACTGAATATTTTGTACTATGACTCTGAAAACACAGAATAGCTCAAATGAAAGAAGAGACTATTTCATCATGAAAAAAAAGTTTGTTTTTACCTTGTTCCATTCTTGTTTTATCAGACCACTTTCACCAGAAACACCACTTTTTGTCCAGACTCTGTTTGTTTTCTCTCTAATCTTGATTGTCTCCACCTCCTGCTTTGATCTCCATGGAGTCTCTTTATGATCTGACTACATCTCCCAGAAGCCCCAAAAATAGACCATGATTGGCAACCTGCTGCCAAAAAACCCCAAAACAAAACACTGTGAAGTATTATTATGTCAATGGCACTCAAAGAGTTAACGAAATAGAGCTCGAGTACAGTTTTGGTGCTCTTGACCAGATTATTTGTGACTTTTAATTCACAATTTTATTTTTAACATAAGATTTTCCTCTCTGTCTTTCTGTGCAATGCAGGTCTGTTTTGGTCCAAACTGAAAATCATTGCCCCCATTAGACGCATCCCTCTGACATTTGATTTAGTGCCACCAGGAGGTTGATGTTTTTGGTTATGTATTGGATGGATTTCCAGATTCCCCAGACTAAATATATAATTTTTTTTATAACTATCATCTTCAGTTGGCACTTACTGCTGAGATGTATCTTTTACTTCAGCAAGTAGATGATTTTTACAGTCCGGTATTGCCGTGTCACTATGTGGCAGGTTTGGTGCTTCAGAAAAGACTAAAATGGTTGATAATATTCAGACGCATGAAGGGATGAGAGCTCAAAAACACAAAGTTTTATTTCCTCAGACAAAATGAGACGCTGAAACAGTCAACATTTAAATCAAACCACACAGCAGAGGTAAATTTATCATGTCAGTCACAAATGCTGATAATGGAAACTCACAAGTATAAACTTGAAGGAGCCTGCTTCAGCTTTATACAGCACAAACAAATCTCCCACTAAACACTGCAGTCCACAGTAGATCCAGCTGCACTTCTTCTCTGGCTGCTGATCAGACCTGATGGAGAGAGGGAGGGACAGTCCTTCAGTTACAGGAAGACTACGACAGGGACGAATGGATTTAAATTAAGAGTAACATAATTACTTTTCACTGTAGTTACTGACATTTCTTTGTCAACTGATGGTATGATTTTCAACTGCAGACTTGATAAAGTGAGAAATTTGCTCTTTCTGATTATAACTTGTAAACTAGTGCGTCATGGATTCCTTGTTTATAATAAGCCATTAATTTAAAAAAATAAACAGCTGCAGTGACAGCCAGGCAAACCACATGTTGTTGCTGATACTCTGAGTTGTTTGGTTGTAGCGGAGCCCCATTTCCAGGCTGGTTTGACAGGAAGCAGCCATGTCCAGAGACAGGACTCTGCCGTTTTCTGTTTGCACCCTCGTCACCACATCTGTCCACTGAGAGGACACCATGGTAATCAAAGTGCAGATGTTTTCTCCTCCACACAGCTACACTCCCCACAACATCCTGCCTGTTATCACGTTCAGCTCGTCTTTTTCCTGAACTGAGTGCTTTGTGATATTTTGTAGATTTAATTAATTGATTTATTGATTCCTTTTCAACTTATAAAGGAATTACTTAATCAATCAATTGGTTTGAGTATTTTCTTGATTTAATAAAAAGTTTCAGCTTCTCAAATGTGAATATTTATATTTACATTCTTTCTTTTTCTTCACTCCTCTGACAATAAACAGAATATCTTTGAGGAAAAAAAATTGGAGGACGTCATCTTGACCACACAACTGATTGACAGTGAAAACACTTGTTAGTTGTGGGCATAGACAGTATTTTGTATGTTCATCTATCAATGCCATATTTTTCTCATATTTTGGCTGAATTTGTATCTCAGTGGTAACTTTGAATGGAATATAGAAAGCCAAATTGTTTAGTTATTATTATTATTTCTTTCAATAATAAAGAAAACTCTCCACAAAAGAATCTTATTGGACTTTTCCTCTTGCTTCAAACCGACTGATTATCCAGCACTTTGTTGTCTTTGTGTTGAAGTGTGTTTAAAAAAAACAAAAAAACAAAAAACAACTATTTGCTTGTTCACCAATTGTGTTTCTCCTCTGCACTTTATTGCACACACACACACACACACACACACACACACACACACACACACACACACACAGTACCTTTGGTTTCCTGCAGCATCATGATCGAGTGGACATCTGCATGGAGAGTAGCACAAACACAAGATAATCTGTCATAACACTGCTTCGTAAATTAGTAAAATTCACTGGGTGGTCCTTAGGGCAACACACACACACACACACACACACGCACGCACACACACACACACACACACACACACACACACACACACACACACACACACACACACACACACACTTTCTTTCCATTACACCATTAACTGGGTGCAGCTTGAGCTGTTTTTCATTGCTGCTGGATAGCAGAATATCTCAAAACTTCACTCACCCACCATGTGGCCACTTCTAAACCTCTGTTTAGTGTTGCTCATACAGATATGAATATCACATATGAAGTAAAACTCTTATTTTTCCTGGATTCCTTGATTCAAATCAAATCATTTGCTGCTCTGTTGACCTACAACAGACTCCCTGACATTTTTTACTTGCTGGAAAAAAGGTTTTAGTTTGTCCTGGAAATAACAACCTGTCTCTCCCAGCACGCACACACACACACACACACACACACACACACACACACACGCACGCACACACACACACAGACACACACAGGATGGTTAACAGAGAGACAGAAATAACCTCTAGGTTGGGCTCTGCTGCGTTCCAGGACCCTTAAATAGTTTACATACTGGGAGTGACATGTTGGCGATCCCTCAGAGGACGTGTGCCTGTGTGTGTCCAGATAAAGCTCTATTTATCTATTTGTCAGGAACTCCACTTGGCAGCCCACTATTCTTGTTAGTTTTGGTCATTTCCTGCCACTGGGTGTGTTTGATTCACTCATTAAGACACACCCATAAACAACCGGATCCAGTGGACCACAGCTGGACTCTGAATTTTGAAACCGTTTTTGCCAAAAGCCCTCAGTATTGATTCAATTAAACAAAATAAAGAACATTAGAAGCACAGGCAGGATTTATTACATTTCTTGTACAGATACTAAAATTGCTGTCATTTAAATCCATTGTAAGGAGTTCAGTTTATGAGAGATTTATGAGATGGGTTATTTCTTCTTTTCTTATAAGATTTTTAACCTTTTTGATTTCACCAGGCTCACTCAAGTCCGTTTCCACTGCAGAGATCCTGAAAGCTTCAGGAGCAACTGCCAGTTAAAACCTGCACCAATACTGCAGACAAGTGCTAGAAATCTGCCACTGCAACATGCCACATAACCATCCACTGGAAATTTTATGAAAATGAAAAATTGATAGATTTATTTCCATTAAAATATGCTCCAATTAAAAACAGCAGGTGTTTGTGAAGGTGGTTGCTTGTATTTCATATATGTTGCATTTTTAATGTAATTTTAACCCCAAAATAATAATAATAAAAAAAAACAAAACAGAACCAACGTTTCTACAGGACTTGCAGCTATTCGTTACTTTTTGGAAATGGCACAAAGGGGGCTGACTGGTTCCTTATTTGACTGATTGAATTAGAGCAAAAAAAAGTTTGCATACTATGAAAATCATAATAAATGACACATCATCAGTTGTTACCATCAGATTACATCATGACTAAACCTCAATAGTACAAGTATTCCCGGTTGAAATTCCCATTTTTCCCCACAAACACCCTTAATTAGTGTTAAAGGACTTCTCACAGAGAAGAAAGTCTACAGTCCTGGGGTATACAGTGAACATGATGTACCTTAAGCAGCCCAGACAGGGAGAGAGGAGTAGCTGGACGAGGAGGACATCAGCCGGGTTTCAGGGGAGCACTTTGAGAGGCGCTCTTCCCTCCAACAGGATAAGCTCACAGTTTTGTGAATGTTCTCCTCAGCAGGAGATCACACTGACAGGCTCCTCTCATTCAGTCCATGTGCTGCGGGCTAATAATAGATCACAAGAGGGGAGATGTACTTACGCACCCTATATGGTGGCGGTATAGTGGGACATGTTGGTGCGTTAACGCACAATAAATGCGCTTACAGAGAAGCAGGAGAAAGGCGCACATCTAAAACCAATACTCATATTAGAAAAGTATATAAATAGTTTCTGTGCTTAGGTGTGGTACTGACTTTTCATACCTTCATATCCTCTGAGTTCTGCTTGGAAACTTTTCAGCCTCCTTCGCCTCTGGGAAAAGTCACAGCTTTACGCACCAGCAGCATCGTCGCGCAAAGACGACCAGTCCTGAATGGTTCAATGTGATGTCAAACATTATTTCATCATTTTATCAGAGTAAAAGCTGCGGGGCTGGGTGCAGCCATGTCCGCCCTGCTGACCACCAGGCCGTCCAGGCCGCTGTTGTGCGCATGGAGGCCCATGGGACTGCTCCAAGACCAGCTGTCCTACCATCAGAGTAGGCGGCCACAGGACAGTCACCCTGTTACTGCCATAATAATGAAAATATAACACACGTTTTTGTGAATAATTCAAAACACATTCAGGAGTGGGAACACTCAGGTTTCCATGCTCAAAACTCCATGTGGAGGCTTCAGGCTCTCTGCTCACACATCAGTAAGATTGGGATAAAGTCCTGTGTTTTCATCTGACTTGTTCGTAATGTCCATATCCCTGAACATAAAATACCCTAATATAAACATGTTTACCAGAGAGCACATGAAGATGTTTAAACAGGCTTGATTCAAAGTCATTTATTGAGTCATTCAGAGGGAGGAGACGCCCTGAGCTTTTTATCATAAGCATGCTGCTTCTAGTAAACACACTTCTTCACACAGTTGCCATGACAATCACCTCTTCGCTAAGTGATAGTTTTGATCCCTCCACACAGTGGAAATTAAATAAGTTCATCCTCACATAATCCTGCTGCAAACTTCCAATCTATTGCAGATGACTTTGGTATTAAATGAATCTATTACAAAAAAGTCCTGAAGACTGAGAGTGGCATTTAAAAAACCTGTGTCATTTTGACAGTAGTCGCAGCACACCAGCTTGAAAATGAAGTATTCCAGCAAATATAATGATCACTTAAGAAAACACTTAACTCCCTGAGGTGAAAAAGTCCCACTGAGTAAGATACTGCACACACACACACAAGACACAGTGACCAATGAATAGATCACATAATTCTGTTATATGGGTTAAAAACAGGGCGGCACAGTGGTTAGCACTGTTGCCTCACAGCATGAAGGTACCGGGTTTCATTCCCAGCCCGGGGCCTTTCTGTGTGGAGTTTGTATGTTCTCCCTGTGTCTGTGTGGGTTCTCTCCGGGTACTCCGGCTTCCTCTCACCATCCACAAACATGTATGGGGATTAGGTTAATTGGCTAATTTAAATTGACCGTAGGTGTAAATGTGAGTGTGAGTGGTTGTCTGTCTCTATGTGCCCTGTGATGAGGTGGAGACTTGTCCAGGGTGTACCCTGCCTTCCACCCTAAGACAGCTGGGATAGGCTCCAGCCCCCCGCGACCCTATGAGGATAAGCGGTAGATAATGGATGGATGGATGGATGGGTATGTGAATGAATCGGATGCAAAATTTGGATGAACTGAACTACATGATGGAAAATGTATGATTAAATGAATTCAAGTCTATTGGAGGAAGAATAACTGCCTGTTTACAGCAGCGACATGTTGCTGTGTCTGGCTTATTACTCACATGTGTAGTTGGAGTCCCAGGACCAGCTTTGATGGAAACAGCAAAGAGATGCCAAGTAATTCTTGTCTCAATATAAAAAAGGCACACTTGAACATCTCCTGGAAGAGTGTGACTGGCAGTACTGGGCAGTTTACTACAGTAGTTAGTTTACTGGTTTGTGGCACATTGCTCAGGTCAAATGTGAGTTTGGCACTAAAGCTGTGATAAGCTAGGTTTACTGGGGGTCAGCTCGTGCTGAGAGGTCTGTGTTTCAGCTAGCTGGGGCAAAGTGCATGAAGGTTTGTCCATGCTGATGCTGTATTTGTAACATCTGCTGTTGAAACTAACAAAGGTTTTTGAGGTTTGAGTGCTGGGTGAGAGGAGTGCTGTAGTCAGAGTCCCAGTCCCTCTCAAACACAGCCCTCAGCTGTGACTGGACGGTCTGCTCCAGGGACTGTGATGCAGTCTGGTTGACGACCAATGCAGAGCCAGCTGTGTTCACAAAGTAGTCACCTGACCAGTTGGATGTACCTGAGGGAAGAATAGACACAGATTACATTTCAGCCCAGCATGTATTCTTGAAGACAAGGCTGCATTTTGTGTGTGTGTGTCCGTCCTTACCTATGTAAGCAACCTTGTCAGTCACCATGTACTTGTTATGGTTGACTCTGGCAAAGGGAATCTCCTTCTGCTTCGGGCTGGCAGGCACCACAAACAGTCTCTGGATATCGTAAACAACAGTTCATCAGGTTACTGTTCTCACTGAACAATATGCATCACAACATGTCCAACCTCCTCTCTCAGTGGCACAGAGCATATGACCATGACCAGGTCACAGAGGAGCTACTTACCACCTGGATGTCCAGTCTGCTCTTGGGGTCATAAACTGAGGCCAGAGATTTCAGGAAGGGAAACATCACTGGTTGGGTGCTGGCCCAGCAGCTGATCAGAAGGCGCACTTTGACCCGCTTCTCGTAGCTGACTCGCCTCAGTTGGGTGTCAATGTCTGCCCAATACCTGCAGAGGGCGCCACATACATTAACCAGTCACATGAAGTGTGTTCAAATCCCACTCGACTGTATTTATTCTCAAATACAAGGCTCAGAAAGATAAACACAGCAACAGCTCTGGGAGTGGAGGTTTGCTTTTAAATCTCATGATCTACAGATGCTGCTAATTCAGAGCAAATATAAAGCACAGTGGAAGATGATGGGAACAGAGCTGGATAAAAAGTCATTAAGATTGACAGGTCTCTAAACAGGTGTACCTTTTAGGATGTGAAAACTCCATGGTGGGCAGGTAGTTCATGACGGCGATGTAAATGAACCTGTGGGCGTCCTCCATCACACTGAGGATGGACTGGAGGTCTGGAGTCCTGCCCGCCGCACAGAAGGACGGGGGGGAACTCTGAGGGGTTAAACATCAGTGGTAAAAGACGTAATCTTAATTAGTGACATCACATTGTTGAGGTTCCAGTCAGAGACAAAGGGAAGAAAGTGTCACCATTATAATATAAATAAATAAGTCCAACATATCATGAGTGTTCTTTAGTGTGGGTTAAAACCACTGGTTTCATTCTTGTGAAGCAGAGTGCAAACAGAAAGGCGATTTCCCTCCCTGTGTATCTCACCGACAGGTAGACGCTGGACGGCGTGTTGTTGAGTGGCAGCTGGAGTGGCGTGTCCTTGTTGTAGAGGGTGGAGAAGCTGTTGGGCCAAGGCGATGGAACCGACTGACTCTCCCCAAGGAACCAATAAGCGTCAAAGATTTTCCCCAGGTCTGCAGCCAAGCAGCTGCAGTTGTAGACCACAGCACCCAGCTCCTTCACCTGCACACAGCAGAATACTCTCATCTTTTTACAGCTTCTAGACTTTAAAATCATAAAAAACATACATACAAAAAGTATTTCATAAATGTTGCCACTCATAAATTTCAATTTGTAATTTCATAATTGTATTAATGACATTAAACAAATTTCATAAGGAGTGACAACGCAGAAGTGGATACTACATATCTGATGAGGAAAGCAAAAATTGAGACCAACTATTTTCCCAGCATGGCATGTGACTGAAACTATGAGCTAACTCAAGAACTTCCATCTTCAAAGCACAAGAAATTCTCCTCTGACTGGGCACGAAACAACCTTGGATTCAGCAGATATACTTCACTAGCACTAAACTAAAAGACTAAACAATATTTGACCTAATTCTGGCTGAAACCTGTTTGTACCTGTGTGAGGGACCTCCAGTCCATGTTAGCACTGCCAATGTAAATGTGCTTCTTGTCCACGACCCAGAACTTAGTGTGGAGGACGCCTGAGGTGAGCTCCCTCATGTTAACTGTCCTGATGTCAGCTCCTGAAACACACACGCATATCAAATATTCATTACTGCCTGAATAACCACTTATGATGGCTAGAAGAATTTTATTCACAAGCGCTAAATGTTGTCTTTGTTATTAGGAGCTTCTATAAGACCAGAGACCGGTCGCTGGTACAAAGCAAAAGGCAGCAGGAGGACCACCTGAGTCGTTGAGCAGTCTGAGGTCGCCCTGCGGTTGGCTCTCCTGTGGTGTGTTCACTGCAATCCGAACAGACAACTTCCCAGAAAGTTCCGCTAGTGTCTTCAGAATGGCTTCACCCTGTGAACGCAGCAAGAAAAACTGCCTGTTAAAACAAATATTTAGACTAAGTACAGCTTGTGCGGCCTTGACCTTGACCTGACCTGATAGGCTGTCGGCTCATGGGTGCCAGTGTCTTTGTTGGTGAGCGTCCAATAGAAGGAGGAGATGTCGACACTGCTGCGAGCCTCGCTCATCAGATTGAGCCAGGCCTGGAAGATGGAGGGGTGAGTGGTGCTGGAGTTAAACTCCAGCCCTTCAGGGATGCTTTCCACCAGAACGATCCTGAGGAGAGGAAGTGGAGGTCACACCATCGCAACTGAGCAATTTCTTCTGCTGATGAGGAAATGTGCAACGAGCTGCAAAACTTTAGGTAAGATATCTACTCCTGTTTTTTGAGTTCAACAATATCTGACAGCTATTAAAACAGATGCAGATGTTTGCTTACTTGCAGGGGTCTGAGCAGGACGCTCCCTGTGGCAGACGGAGGCTGCTGCTTGGGGCGGGATGGGAGGAGGAAATCCTCGGTGTCAGGAAGTTATAGAGAGCAGTAGCGGCCAGCAGCACAGTGGCCACGGTGGCCAGAGCTATCACACACCTGGAGTACTGCAAGGAGATAAATCACATTTACCCCTGGTTGTGTTTATTATTTCTAAGATGTGCTGAATGCAGAGTGTCTCACTTATATAATGTACCTCCTGTACTTTCCTGTTGGACTCTTGTCTCCTCCTCTCCATGTCCACCATCTACAGACCACAAGGAGATACATTAAGTCAACAAGCATACAGTATTTGGAAGATTTTTCATTTCCATTCAAGGCTGTGATTTGCAATGCAAAATCATTTTTGTATTGGGAACAAACTAGGCATAAAGAGGAGCACAAATATTTTAGGTTGGAATTATTAACATTTCACAACAAAATACACATCATCATGTCATCTTACCACAGACAAAGACAATCCTGTATATTTTTGTTCTTACAGATTAATTCAATTTTTAGAGCACACAGCGTCAAAATCAACATGCCAGTCTCACATGACAAGAGTCAAAAGTGATATATTCAAAATGTCACTTTTCCCGACAGCCAGATATGAATGTCAAAGGTGAGCAATTAGTTTACTGTCTAAAATGCTACCTCTCCTAATCACATGTGGAATATGTGTTTTACATTTCATTTAAACTCTGTCTACTACAGCACCTTACCTTCATTTTGTAATGTTATATATCTCGCACCTTATTTTTTTTCCACTTCTATGTATGTATATGTGTATATATATATATATGTGTGTGTATATATATATATATATATATATATATATATATTGCCTCACTCCCAGATGTGTACATTGTTTCTAGATTTATTTTTTATAGTTTATATTCTTATATATTTTTCTTCATCCTGTATAGTGATTTATTTTCTTAATTCTTGTCTACTCTCTATCTAAACTGTTGACTGTGAGAGCCCTGCACAAGTATGGCAATGGGTCTGAACTGTTGGTTTATGCACAAATGGCCAATAAAAATCTTTGAATCCTTGAAAGTGTGAACAAATGAACCCCCTCATCACAGAAGCTCTACCCAGTAAATATGTGGCATTTTGACTTGATGATCGATTCAACCAAACATTAAAACATTGAAATCATTCAAAAACCTATTTTCTTTTCATCAAACATATTGATGTGTTTATAAGTAAAGCACCTCACCTGGTTGTAAGCGATGTCTGTCTTCATTGTCAAACGCAGAATGACATCTGACTTGACAGATAAATATCAGTGGTGTCAGCTCTGGTCAGACGATGCACAGCAGCTCTGAGAACAAACAAGAGGAACAAAAAAATGCAATGTTACATCACGTCTTCGTGACTCTGTGGTAAACACTTGATGGAAATGATCATGAGGGTGTACATGGGAACTTTAATATGTTGGCAGCTTGAAATGGAGGCACCATGGATTACATAAAGATCATTTTTGGAAGTGACCAGCCAAGGTTGAGTTGGGGATTTGATCCAGTTTTTAAGGAAAATTAAAAAAACAAATCAGACAACTGAATAAACTATGAATGTGTTTAATTTAATATCTACTGAAGACCTTTGTCTACCCTCTATACACACCTCTGTCTAACCTTTACAGATGTGACAAAGAGAAGGTCCTAGATGTTTTCAACACACAGCTCATCTCTAGCACAAAGACACGGCCGGACTGCTAGGAACTGACCTGCCAGGCAACAAAAACAAAAAAAACAAAACAGGTCACTGGAATCTGTGGTGTCGTGATTCGATGAGGTTTGACTGCTTAAAAGACAGAGGAAGTATGGGAGCCTGAATGCTGATGGTAGCAGTGTGAAACTTCAGTGTGTCTGACTTGGTGTCTTCTTACATGTGTCATGCGTACATATGACATACAGCATTTCCTGGCTTTCCTAGAAACTCACTCCAAAAAAAGAAAACCCAGATTGAGCCAAAATATTTACGCTGCTTTACTCTGATGCTTTTGTTGGTAGTTTTTGTTTCAGTTTGCACAGATGAGACGGACGAAATTAAGAAGGAAAACCTACATAAACAGAGTGAAAATTTGACCTAATTCACATCTACAAATGCAACCACAGCCGAGCGCTCCTGTATTGTTAGATCAAGATTATAATAAGGAAGGTATTCCCCAGGCCTGATGGGATGAACCAGCTTGATCCAGTGAATAAACCTGAAAGCCGTAAAACAACTTTTCCAGTATTACTTGTGAAACACAGAGCTAGTGATGCATTTTTCTCCTCTTACATTGAGCTTCACATAGCACATGACATCTGGTATTCAATTATATATTTCAAAGTAAGCTTCAAAACAAGCTTTGGGCATGTCTTTGGTCTGACTCATGTGCATGTGTTCAGCACAGGCAGCAGAGCACAGAGAAGCCTTGTTTATCTGTGCAAAACAAATCACATAGAGAAGTTTTGGCTCGAGTTGTAAAAGTGAGAGTGAGTCACAGAGGATCACTCAATTCTATAAGGACCCAAAACGAACAAGAAAAGAGCAACACACGTATTGTGTGCGCTTCAGAGTAGTTAACACAGGGATAATTAGCCACTTAGCTAGCTTAAAACAAGAATAAATGTTCTCCAGCGTTATACTTAAATTTAAGTGTAGAGACAATGACAATATACAAACACATTGAAAAGACCTTAACAGTACGATAATTACTATTAATACACCGTTAATTTAAAGTGAATCATAGTTTTACTGCGCAGAGGAACAGTCGCTGACAGTGCAAAACAACAAACACTTGCAGCCACATAAAACGGTCAACCCACCTATTTTCATGAGTCCAGGTTAAATTAAATCCCGTATATAACGACGCCAACGTCTGTGCTTTACACAAAGTCACGATTCAGCTTGTCGTTTCATTGTTAAACACACGAAGAACAAAGGAAAAACTGCTAAAAAGACACCGATTTGGAAACAGACAGTTAGTGAGAGGTGGACATGGTCATGTGATCTCAGCCGGACAGCCAATTAGAGGTGAGCAATCCGGGTGACGTCGTACAGGCGAGTTACAGTACTGCAGTACTCAATTTTAAACACAAGAGGGCAATGGTTGCCCATGTTAGTGACCCTTTATGCCTGCAGTCCATGGTAGTGACACATAGCAGCATTTAATTCAGGGAGACCCTGGAGGTTAAGAGAATAAAACATCTGTGTGGAGTTTGCATGTTCTCCCCGTGTCTGTGTGGGTTCTCTCCGGGTACTCCGGCTTCCTCTCACCATCCAAAAACATGCATGGGGATTAGGTTAATTGGTTAATTTAAATTGCCCGTAGGTGTGAATGTGAGTGTGAGTGGTTGTCTGTCTCTATGTGTCCTGCGATGAGGTGGCGACTTGTCCAGGGTGTACCCTGCCTTCTGCCCTAAGACAGCTGGGATAGGCTCCAGCCCCCCACGACCCTATGAGGATAAGCGGTAGATAATGGATGGATGGATGGATATGGGAATGAATCGGATGCTAAATTTGGATGAACTGAACTACATGATGGAAAATGTATGATTAAATGAATTCAAGTCGATTGGAGGAAGAATAACTGCCTGTTTACAGCAGCGACGTGTTGGAAAGTTTGGGAGGAACCTACTAGCAATAGTTTTATTTTGGGTTATTTTTTCTTACCAGTAGGTCTGAAGGAAACCATATCATGAAAGCAAATTAGCCCTGTCAAAATTCTCTAGTGTCAAAGATTTTTTTTTGCCTTCATGTCCATGATGACAGTTTGTGCCTCTGAATTAGCTTTCAGGATGATCTTCATCATTCTTCACCTGAATTTCTTCAAAGTAGTCACACAGGTTGAGCAAAAAAAACAACAACATACTTTTCAGTCGAGTGATGGCATTATGAAATACTGAACAGAGCTAGAGATAAGATAAAATTAACATTCACACACTTTCGCAGCTTCTTTTGATTACCTTTTTCCATTCACTCAGTTATCTTTAAAACCTATCCATGAAAAAGAAGCTGATCTTATTTTATATTCTGATGCTTCTCTGGCCTCAGGGTTATGTAGTTACATTTATCCAATATTTATCTATGAAGCATTTAAAGCTGATTTGCTTCTAACCATCTCTTAGCTGTGATGCTGTAACCTACTGCATCATAGGTCATAAATTCATTAGTTTCAGTTTAATTTCATTAGTTCAGCTGAAAAATAGATGTGTGATTGATATATTTCACAACCTCACATATCTATTCACGTGGCGCATGCACAGTCTACCAAAACAAAACTCCATCTGTAAGTGAGAAGACCTTTGTGTGTTTGATATATTTAATTTACTGGAAGCTGGATGGTTGCAGGTCCCTGAGCTGACACAAGAGGAGCCACCCTTTCTGTCTGTTCTAATAGTATATGTTTCTACCTAAAACTGTCCTGCTTGAACTCTGTAGGTTCAACTTTGCAAGTGTTACAAAATCACTTCCAATTATGATCAATTTTTATACCGTATTTGTCCATATTTATTGCAACATACAAAGAAAAAACAGGAACTAGAGATACATGCCGTTCACACACACATACAAAAATATCCGTTCACTGTTCCATCTTGCAGGATGTTTCAATTCACTAAAATGCATCTCGAAGAGCAAAGAGGCTTGACAGAGGAGCTATGACTCCAGTTTCATCCCATCCTCTGCTCACATATCAAGTGGGAGGGACTAAGATGTGAGGACAGAAGGCAAGGAAAGGAATCTAGGGTGTGCAAACTGAGAAATGAGAGGAGCCCCAGCTGAAAGCCACGGCTCAACAGGGGGCACCACAGTGCAAGAGCAGCCTTCAGGATCTCTGAGCTCTTCAGATGTGAGTGAGGATTGGGAATAAAGACAAAGGCCAACAGAAGAGAGACAGAGTGCAGTTTATATCCTCTGTAACAGGAGTATCCCTGAAAAATATGGTGATAAATGAGGCTTCATGAAATGTGTGGTGGTTGATCATGTTTCCTGTGTTAGTGGTGAAACCGGCTGATTGATGAGAAGGAAAGAGCCAGACTGTAAGAATCCCAATATTATCTCACAGAAATTTGGAGCTATATATGTATTTATATATCTATGCAGATGTGTCTGTGTGTGTGTAACCATAGAGACCATAACCCAGAATATCCCAGACACTTTTATTCTTTTATGACAGCTTGAGCCGAGTTATGGCGAGGTTATAAAAAGCCTCACTTAGAGTGATCCCTTTTGTCCCGTCCTAGTTAGTGATGCTCCCTTTTTAGTGACCCACAGGCAGAGCAATTCATTTCTCAGCTCACTTATTTTTCTTTTAGATATTAGTTGCCCACTTTGACTGCTGTCCTTTTTCTTAGCCTGTTGTTATGATGATGATGTAAAATAGTGAAAACCCAACAGAAGCTGGTGACCCTTAGATTCCTTGTAAGTTTGCAAAGTGAGTAATGAGTCACTTTGCAACTTGCATCATCACTGTTGTGAGTACATGATGTACAGCACCACAATTGCTTTTTTCTTTTTTAAATTAACTTCCTGAATGACCAGGAGTGGGCTGATAGCAGACTAATGCTCTATGAAGGTTTTATTTTCCTCGTGGAGGTCTTTTTTTCCCAGAGTGGGTGTGTTTGTGTGATACTGCGTCAGGGCTGAACCCTGTGAGTCACAGTTACCTGAACCCAACAAGGCCTCTGCTTTTTATCGTCAACAGTGCTTCCTGTTTTCCTTATGTAGTTCTGCTTAAAGATGCTGTTTTACTCATAAGACTTTCAGTTTACTCGTAAGTGTTTCAGTTGTATTTTATCCATCTAATCTTATCAATCTGATCTTATTGGATCAGAATATAAAAGCAGCTTTTGTGCATGTATGAAAAAAACTCCCAGATAACTTCACTATGTGAATTAATGAAACCAAATCAAAACAGGTGATTCCATGCAAACTCCTAGGTGTGAGATTATGTAAATATCAACCCATCTCTTTTCTTCGGCAAAGAGTCTCTTGAAAGGTTTGAGTCTGCTATTTATGGCTGCCTGGGCTATAAATGACAGTGACGTCACCAAAGCAAGCCGGTGATACAGTGGTATAACAGATTTATAGCTCCTTTTCCTTTTCCTAGTCACCACTCTTCAAGGCTGAAACATGATGGAAATGTAGGTGTGGAGATGAATGTAATTGATCATGTGCTATTCTGGACAAACACCATGACGAAGCTAAAACCAAAAATGTTTCTTTTCACTGTCATTTATCAAAAAGTTCAGCTTCTTAAATGTGAAGATGTCTGTTTTATGTCACTGTAAGCTGAATATCTTTGGATTTTGGACACTGGGACTCTTCAATATATTTTTGAACAATTCTTGTGAGGATATTTTGTGAGGACCTGCTTCTTCTCTTTCTCTCATTTCTGCTCATTTAATATCTTTGGGGTTTGATCTGTTAGTCAAACAAAACTTTTCTGACATTTCACATTAGCCAAATGATGAAGGGAGTAGTCGGGTTGGTTTCTCATTGACATTATGGCATGAGAAGCCATGTGGCTAACGGAGCTAAAAGACAGTCAGGTTCACACCAGCAACTTGGTACCTGATGGACTGGACTGGTTCACACCAATCTGCTGAGCGCTGCGCTTCAGTAGCTATTCAGCACTGATCTGTCACCCTGTCCAATGTTCCCTTTCTGACTCTCACTGTCTCTAGCTCACACACACACACACACACACACACACACACACACACACAACATTGGTACTCACAAACAAACACACACACACACACACACACACACACACACACACACACACACACACACACACCACCTGGACCACACCTAACTCTCCCAGTGCAGGGTGCCACAACAAAACATTCCTTCAAATTGCTCAACTCCTGACGTGCGATAACCTTTTTTCATAAGCTGAGTAAAAAAGTAGACATATTTTTGCTCAGTTGTTGTGAATAAAATGTTGGCAGGTCAACAAATATGACTCCCTCTACAGATGGTTCGGCCTAAAAATAAATGCAGTATTAAACAAAACAAAAATCACATTTTTTGTATGTACACTATGCTCCTGGCCTAGACTCTGTACTAGACCACACATACCGACAACAACAACTCAGCAGATAAATTTGAGAATTAAAATTGAAATGGCAAGAAATTGATTTTGACGGTGAGCCATTTTGCTCTGTTCACCCTTCACCCAGGTCTGTCTGAGCTGGACCCAGTGACCATGCAGGGGTGGGGGAGCGTGGGGGAGGAATGATGTGGGTAACAATGGTGAGACAGCACAGCAAGAGAACAGGCTGTTCAGCCACAGGTGAAGGCTGACAGAGAGGCCAGATCCTTGTCTGAGGGGTCAAAGACAGTTACAGTGGGTGAAGTTGATGCAGATCTGTTAAAAGCTGTTAAGTTTTGTGTGGAAAAAAAGTCTCCTATTGTCAAAAGCACATCCTGTCCCCAGCGAGGCAGTCAGGTATTGCTGGTGACGGTTTAAATCTGTCGTCATGTAGGAGGTGGAGGACGATCAAATGTAATTAGGAAGTGATAATTAGTTGATTCTATAGGAGATAAATGTTCTACAATGATACTGTTTAGTTTGGCTGGGAGGGAGCGTGTCTCAGATCATGGCCACATTAATATAATCGTTCTTAAAACAAAGTTAATTGTCTCAGTCCTGGTCTATTTGAGTGAACTCAGTGGAACTATGCTTAGAGTTTAGCACGAGCAAAGAAACGAAACAGAAAAAAAAAAATTATATGTGCAAGTTCTCAGAATTGTGTGCATCATTAGATTTTGTGTGTGGATGGAGTGATGGAGTACTTTTCCAGGAATGTCAACACAGACATCCATTTTAGAAAAAAAAAATCAACAACTCACCATTGTATTATCTCATTTGTCTGGTGACTTGTGACTAAATGAGAATCTTGCCTCTTTTATTTGAACATGTGTTTTAATATGAAGTTAAATTAACAACACGTGCACAGCTATGTCTATTTTTTGTTTGTGCATTGCAATGATCTAAATCACTAATTCTGCAACATGCTGACACAACAAAGTGAGTTGAAAATGAAGAGCTATTCACTGATGGGTGGGTCACTTTGACCTGCAGTTTGGTTTAGTTTTTGGCCTCAACATTTGTGGAAACTAACATTACCCTTGTTGACTGGGACCTAAAATGCTTTTATCCACATTAGTGTGGACATGGCCTGAAGTTTTAAGTGGACTTTGGGGGCTGCTTGTGTATGTGTGTGTGCTAATAGGCTATGTGGGTAGCACAGGTCAGATAGAGCAAGTAACTGATTACCCAGTCCGGTCGAACCAGGTCTGTGTGTGGGAAGAGGAGGGAGGGTGGGTGGTGCATCCTGAGGTATATCTCTATATCCTCATTAGTTTAACGCTTAAAGCTTTCTACCCCAAACTTTACACCCTGACCGTGAATGCGGAGGAGTTCCTCTGCATTGTTGTGTTTAAAGCACTCTTTTGTTCAGCTAAGACACAAGAAAAACAAACTGCTGGAGTCAAGCTCTTTAAGACGGAGAAGATTCTGCAATTTGGACAAACAAGATTTGGCCACTGCAGGTTTCAAATAACAGTCTGCACTTTGGTTTTTAAATGAAGTGGAGTTACCTACGCCACTCATCCTATGTCAGACATCACAAAATAGAGCCACAACAAAAGAAGAATGGTTCCAGATGTAAAGTCACATCAGACAAACAGATTTCTTGACTCTTCAACTGCACGACTAAATACCCGATGTTAATGACAAAGCAGCCTCACTGTTCACAATGAGGAAGCTGCTCTAAAGTGCTGAGGTTAAAGGTGAAATTGGTTGTCATTAGGTCAGTATCGGGGGCCTTATCAGTGCTCTCTAAAGTTCTCTTCAACATGTATCGTCTTCACATTCCAGCTCACTTGATTTGAGGAGTCCAAATAATCCATATAACAAATAAGACAATAAGTGTTTTTTATGTGAAACAGAAGATTGAATTTGTTTCTTGAGTGGTTTTTTTTTGCACAATGAACCTGGTATAATAGCATGGTATCATGATTTTAGCGGCAGGGATCAGTGCTCTTATTGGTCCCTGTGTTGCATCACTTACGGTAAAGAGAAAGAATTTCCCACTTTGAGATCAGTAATCCACAGCTGCTCTACTGCTGCTACTTCTAATGTTAGTATTTATACTAGTATTACAAACACTGCCACAGTGCTACTACTGCTGTCACTCTTAGTCATTATACTCCTATTACTAACACACTTTCAATACAATTACTGCCATGACTACTAGAACTACATGTCACTATTTGAACCATGGTTGTTACTACAAACCAGTAGCAGTAAGTGTACTTTTACACTTGTTCTATTCAGATGTTCAGGAAAAAATACTGAAATATCAGCAGCAAAATAAGTATCGAATGTAAACATCATTATGAAAAATGTGTTTTAATGACTTATTATATAGCATATTAGCATGGTTTCATAGTGATATTGAAATACATTATCTTCAAAGAATAATTATATAAAGGTACACAACAACTGGAGGATACTCACTTAATGTACAAATACCTTAGAATTATTCTTAAGGACAACACAGTACTCACTTTCCCCCTTGACTGTTGATACGATTTCTAAAACTGCTTCTTCTGCTTCTAATGGTACTACTACTAGCATTGCTGTTACCCATGCTATGTCTGATACTATTACAACTTAACTAACATTACCTCTACTACCGCTATTATTAATACCAGAACTACTACTAAACTACTGCCAATACCTCTATCACTAGTATCATGGTAATTCCTCTCCAGCTACTACAAGGTGTGTACCTCTAGTACTTCTACTGCATGTCTGCTACAAGTACTATTTCTCATAATAAGTATATGTGACTGTGAGTAGTTCGGCACTGTGTAATTGTGTGTGTGTGTGTGTGTTTAACTTGAACTGCACTGACACCAGCAGCTAGTAACCTGCTAATCAAGTAAATATGTCCTCCGGCTTGCGACAGGTGGTTCTCCATGTTTCCTTTCTTCAACTCACTGACACAACTATTAAAATTAGACATTGTCATTAATAAATATGTAACAAAGCTCCTGTTTCTTTCTGTCTATAAAAGACTGCCTTCCCCTCTTATCAGTGTGTTTCCTGGCCAACCCCCACCCACCCCACCTGTAGCGCCAGGCCACATCGCCACTGTAACTCATTAACCAGGACTTCCTTTTATCCAGCTCAGACAACCCCCAGGTTACTGCCCGACCCACAGCGCTGCCTGAGCTTTTAGACGCCACTCTAGCACTGTACCTACTGATATAATACTCAGTTGGATGCAAAGATATTGTATTATCAAAATCTAATACAAAACAGAATGAGGAAGCATTAACGTCCCATTAGAAATTTGTGGAAATAGCACATTAAAAAAAAAACAAAAACAGAATCTGCTGTAATCTGCCGTCTGTCCTGCTTATTGATAATGACCCAGTGTGAGAGTTGTAATTCACTGTTCCTCCACACCATCACAACAGCAGCACCACACTGGTGGATCTGACTTGTTGATCGAGGAAGCTGAGAAGAGAAATGCAGATGTATTGTTTTCAGTCTTCATTACTAATTACAGCCAATTACCAACTGAGCTCTGGTGATTTTGCTGTTTGGTGCTAGTATTCTCTTTTGTTTACATTTTTGCATAATGGTGGCCTTAAAAACAGGTAGAATTGATGATGATATTGAAATTCACCTGTGAGTAAGTGCACAGGTCTAGATCAGTGGTCAGATGATTAAATCCCAGGGGAAAATGCCACAGAAATAAAGCACAGTGTATCTAGTTCATTTATTGAATTTAGCTGTAAACATGCAGCTGCCACAGGAAACACAATCAGCAGCACAGGATGGATTATGTCACATGAAATCCCATAACTACACGTGCACTTGCTGGTAGTTAGGTGTGCAGTGGTGTGCAACACGCTGTGAACAGATGCCACTGTGGATAAAGACCCCTCCGCTAATTCAGCCTGTCAGTGCGACTGTCTGCTGAACTGTTTATGAGGATTCGCTTGACTGGACCAGGTAGCTCTACTCAACATTATTTCTCCTCATTAAGAGAATATTGCATGCATGTTAGGCAGGTCTGTAGGAGCTGTATACTATTTAGTAAAGAGAGGAAAGGTAATTTCATTTGTTCCTGCAGCATATTTTATTGCGATAGCTAGAATGTTAATGGCATCTCGTGCCTTCACTTGATAAGATTTAGTTTCTGTTCAATGCCTGAACGATAAAGAATTATGCTAAAATAAAGAACCTGGGCGAGGGCAGGAGGCAGGGCTGACCAATCATTAATGCAGCAGGTATGCCCCATGTTGTTATCAGCTGGCAGACGGCCAAGCCCCAAGCTGAAAAAAAAAAAAAAAATGGCTTATCAGTGGAGGTCGGCCCTGCTCCTGACTGCTCAGGCCTTGAGACCTGAGAGTGAACCAGGGTGACATGAACCACTGAAATGAAATGACATGCTGCCTCTGGCACTGCTGACTTTTCTGAGAGGAGAGCAATGGACCAATCATTCTAAATCAGACCTGGGCATTTTACGGCCTGTGGGCCACATCTGGCCCATTGAAATGTAAATGAAACCTAGTCTATGCATGCTATACTGCTTTTATTTTGAAAGTCTATAGGGACGCATGTTCAGATTGCAGGTGTGTGCATATATAGACCGTCAAAATGTCAAGTCATGCCACATTTTTAACAAGGCATGGACTGCAAAATATTTATTTACAGAAGTGAAGGGAGAAGCTTTATTTTTTATTTAATTATTTATTTATTTATAGCCTGTGTTTAGTTTGTAGTGCACAGGTTGTGTTCATGGAATACAATTTAAACTGGCACTACAACCAAACATGCAGAAAAATACAAGAAGTTGTCTGATGAAGAACAGGCCAAGGAGTCAGATGCTTTGCTAAAAAACATGCAAAACCAACAAGGATTTTTCACGCAACTTCAGGAATGCAGCTGCCGAGGAAACTTATGTCATACAGCATAAAATCGCTAGAAACAGCAAACTGTTTTCTGATGGAGAGTTCAGGTCAAGTCAAATCGTGTTTATCAATTGAACACCTTTAAGACGACAGCAGTCGATCAAAGTGTTGTTCACGGAATAGATAAAAAATGAAGCAAATAAATAGATTACAATGAGAACAATAAAATAAAGTAAGAACAGTAAAAGTTTAAAAAAAGAACTAAAGTGCCTATGATTAGAGTGTGCTCATTAATGAAACCCCAGGAAGAATAGGTGAGTTTACAGGGAAGATTCAAAAGTCGTTAGGGTCTAGGAGGTTCTTATGCAGATGGGGAGACTGGTCCAGAGTCTAGGGCCAGCCCTATGCCACCTCTAGACTTCAGCCTGGTTTTAGGGACCTCCAAGAGCAGCTGGTCAGAGGACCTTAAGGCTCTGACTGGAGAGTGGTAATGTAGGAGGTCAGACAGGTACAGGGTAAGGATGTCCTGATCCAATATTGACATTGGATATCGGTCCGATATCAGTAAAAAAATGAGTATTGGATTATATCAGTCTGCATCTAAAATCTCTAATATAAACACTGTGATACTATCAGTCCATTCCAGAGCAGCTAGGAGGATGAGTGATGTTGGTCGTGTAGCAGGATTTTTAGTTAAAGTCCGACGTTGCAGCTGAGTGCAAAGTTTCCATTGGTGGCACAGAACCAGGAAGTTAAATATAAAGTGACCAGATTTCTGAAATGAAAAACATTTCCAGCTATAATAACAGTTAATACAGCAGCGACTCGCTAACTGTTGTTCTAGTCTATTCTCAACATGCTCCCCCAGGCTCTCTGCTTCCTACCCACTTTAAATTCAGAGGACTATTAACTGTTATTATCTCTGAGCTGGAGATAATAACAGTTAATTCAGCAGTAACCGGCTAACTGTTGTTCTAGTCTGTTCTCAACATGCTCCCCCACGCTCTCTGCTTCCTACCCGGATACCATAATAAGTGTTGTGTGCGCGCATCATGCTCACTTACGCTTCCTACTCGGCTACCGTAATAATAGGCAGGGTCTGCTACTGGAGGGAGGGGAAAAACAATTGTTGACGTCAACAATTGAGAAATTTTCAACTTGCCTGTTTCAGTACACATTGGCTTAGAAGAGGAGCAAGCAGGGAAAGGAGGTAACAGACTTCTTTTTTTCACTCCTGGGGCCTCATTCACAGGCTATGGGGACACATACTACTGTTAGAACACCTTTATAAAGTGAATTTTGCAACTTAATAGTGTTCTTACCTAACAACAACGTACAATGTAAATTTGGACATCATCTACAAAACAATGGAGAGAAATGTTATGTTTCTGAAAAACATCCCCAAGTGGCAGCATACACAGGAGAAAAAGGATCGGACCCAGGATGAAACCCTGAGGAACTCCACAGGTCAGAGGGGCTATGTCTGAGGAAAAGTGAGCTAACCACACAGAGGACATTGAAGAGAGTTTGGTGATCTTATGCCAACAGAGCTAACACATCTCAGTAGGCATGAAGCAGCAGGAAGAGAGCAACAACAAACAACATTAAGGGGGGTAGACAAATGGCTAGCCAACACAGGCGCCATGTTAGCAAGCATTTCTGGCTTTATATATTTAGTTAGTTAATTGCTTACAGTAACTCAGTAATTCTGACTTCTGAGTCTGTGTTAAAATAAAATGACATACTTGGTGTAATTTTTTTCCTGTTTATGACTTGTATGTTTGACTTAATCCACAATTTCTTGTCTTTATTGTAACACAATATCCTTATTTTTTGACTGCCAGTAGCATAAGGAACATTATAAAATTTATTGCTTTTTACAGGTGGAGAAAATTAATATGGAACATAGTTAATTAAGTTCAGGTTACTGGTGGTTCGTCCCTAGAACACAGTACAGCCATCACTGTATTAAATCAACAGGCAGTGATGTTTGCAAAATTATTTTATTGCTGGATCATTTTTGTTTGTGCCTGGATTCAGATCAGCACAAAAAACATATTCACTCACTCAAATATTTTCAGTCTTTTTTGCTAAGATATCCCACCAAACACAGACTATTGTGGTTGTGGCTTAGGGTGGTAAATGGTATGTGTAAAATTTGAGGAATTTGACTCTGTCAGTGTGTCATAAAATGCAAAAGGAACAGACAGCAGCACATCAGATAAAGAAATAATAAATTAAGAGATCAATAAACAAACTAACAGCAGCTTACCTGTGAACATAACCTAGTCTCTGTGTGCAATACAGCAATATAGTGCAAAAGAGTGGAGTGAGTGCAAATGATGCATGAGATAATAATATGGATATCTTATTTACAGGTTGGAATGGCAGTGTGTATATGCAGTATACACAATGGTTTATCAGAAAGGAATTCTCATAACAGGTGTTGTCTGTGCAGACTGATGTATTTTATTCCTCTTCTCTATTGCTGTCCGAAAACTAATAAATGCATCCTAATACGTCACTGAAAATATTTCCCAACAAATGCGCGATGTGCTCCTGTTAGAGAAACATTCAATAAAAACTGCACAGTAGAGCCGAGACTCACAGCGACAGAGGTGGACGTGTGGTTTCATTCATGGATTCTGTGGGACAAATAAAGTATTATTTTATCTCAATGAAAATACAATGAAAATACAGATTATTATTAGTTATTCTTGTAAAATGTGTTAAATGTTGGTATATTCTGGGGAGTTTCTGTCCAGAATTTGTAGGATCAGCAATAATTCCCCCTCCATTGGACACACTCACATACACACAACCCTGTTCTCTCACCCCTGTCGATCAAACAAGGGTGGGGTTGAGGCAGGGTCACTCTGAGGCTTCCAACTGATCCCATCAAAACCTTCAACTGTGTGTAGTGTGTGTGTGTGTGTGTGTGTGTTTGCACAGTGGTAAAAACCTGAAAGAACCTCCTCCTCCTCCTCCTTCATAAATCCTCCTCTTTAACCAGAACCTCCCAGGACACCCAGGTGTGACCGCACACACACACACACGCACACACACACACACACACACACACTTATATTTAGGATAAAAATATGCCACACAGGTCACTGTCTCATCAAGCCCGTTCACATCAAGTATGTTAATTTTATGCAGATAAAAATAAAACACTGTGTGTGTGTGTGGCCTGAGACCCCGGTCCTCTGCACTGACAGATAGAGCCGCTGCTATTAACTCAGTGCCAGGTGAGTCTGTGTGTAAACAGAACAGACAATAGATCCAGCCCATCTCCTCCTGTCAGCCCAGCTCTGTCAAAGCTAGCTATTGTCCTGCACAACCTGTGTGTGTGTGTGTGTGTGTGTGTGAGAGAGAGAGAGAGAGATAGAGAGAGAGAGAGTGAGTGCCCTAAGTAAGAATATACCCCGCTGTATACAGATAAAAACACACACATACACTCCAGCATGCACAATTGACTCATAGACTGAGTGTACAGTAGCCTGTGTGTGGTTGAGCATTAGTTCCTCATTGAGGCTTGGGTACATTCATGAATTGATATATGCTATATGAAAGAACCATCGAGTAATTAAAAGAAAGCCTGATTTAATATCCTTTGACAAAAACACAGTTGAGACGATGAGAGACGAAGCAGGCAGTCCAGTTCATGCAGCAGATGATTGTGTTTGAGGGCTTATCAGGATTTTACAACTCTGACAACTTTGCACTATTCTCTTTCTTTTTCTTTGTCGTGAAGGTAAAGGAGTAAAAAGCAGAAATATAATCAGGCATGACTGAACTTTTTTCTGGACAGCGCTGTGTTGACCTCTGAAACTGCACTATTCAATGAATCACTCTGCAAGGGACATAACAGTCTTCTACTTCTCTGCAATTATTGGTACATTGTTGTCCTCCACCTGTATCACTGTCATAGTGACTGGCAATAATATGTATATTGTGGTAAATATGCACATGTGCATTCACGGGGACCCACACATTAACAGCATTACTCCATATTGGTCCCATAGTGTTGCTTTAAGTGAGCAGGTTTCACTTAGTGAAATGATGCTAACAAATACCCAACCGATAGTAAACATAATCAAACTGAACACTAACCTACCAATAAATTAGTGTGGGTATTCAGAGTGTATCTTTATATCTTTATTGGTTAACTATTTATGAATTTCCCTTGGGATTAATAAAGTATTTATATATGCATTCAAAATTATTTTCAAATTATGTAATCAAGTTGAATATTTCAATATGGCATGATGAATAACTCGTACCCATTTCACATATATCAACTGTCACTGGCTCATCAGTGGGGTTGTGAGAGCCAGAGGTTCACCCAGGAGGACTGTAACAATCCTGAGGCAAAAGTACAGCAGCTGATGAGGTTATCTGTAGCAGTTTGGACGGAGGAGAGAACATCCCTGACGAAGGATAACATCCCTGCCCCTCCTTAGCTGTCCTCCTCCTCCCAGCCAACATATTGTGCAAACACACCATGTAAACAGCTGGGAAGAGCCTGTGTGAGTTTGAGTGTGTGTGGCCTTATATATGTGTGTGTCTTATGGTTGTAGAGACTAAAAAAAGAACATTAAGAAAAGTACAAAACTGAGATGTCCAAAAAGGTGTGTAAAAAAAGGAGATCAGGAAGATTAAAAGTTAGAGATAGTGAGATGGAAACACAGAGGCCTTTGTCTTTCTTATCCTCTCCTCATAGGTGTCTCACACTTTAACCCCATGACTTCTTCACCTCTCAAACCCCCCCAGTCACCCCCTCCTCTTCTTTCTCCACACCCAACTCCATTCATCCCTCCATCTCAGCATCCCTCCGCCCTCCACTCCATCCCAGTGCAAACAGTCCTCAGTGCTGTGGGAACAAAGCACAGATGAATAATGGCAGTGAAATGTCACCGTTCCTTCATGGCTGCCACCTCCTCCCCTCTCTCCACCAGGGCCGAGCCCGAAGTTAACCATTAACCAGACGGCACAGCACCTGAAGCTGGAACAATGAACAGACAGAGGGAGGGGGAAGGTAGAGAAGGTGCAGGCTACACATGGACAGAATAAAACTGAACACCAGGAAAGACTGTTCATATACTCAAAGTCTGACTGTAAAGAGTAAAGTGTTCCCTCCTGGCTTATTGAGATTCAAACTACCTACCCAGATTATTTCTGTAGCAGGACAATTTAAAATAAGAATCAACATTGTGATATTTCTGATCTAGTTCAAGCCACTGTTCTTTTTAAGATTTTGTTGGGCTTCATTTAGGGAGAGAGAGAGAGAGAGAGGGTGAATGGGACAAACCCAACAACAAGAATGACAGCGTGTTGTCTGGTCATTTGTTATGCATTATTTTCTCTCTTGTGGTAAAAAGAAATCTGTAAAAACCCACCCGCTAAGCCGAAAACTCAGTGAGACACAGGTAGAGACTAGCTGTAAACAGAGGGAAGCACTGAGCAGCTAAAAACACATTTTCCTCCATGGAGTTGGTAGTGACCAAAATCAGAGCTAAAAGAGAGCTGAATTTTGGACTAATTTTCATCCGGTTGACAGAAAAAAGACTCCAGATGAATGATGCTGTTGTGTAAATGTGTAAATATATGATTACATGGTTGCCAGTGAGCTAGCCACATCAACTTAAAACTAATATGTCATTGTTGTGTTCAAAAACCTGTCCCCATGTTTTCTCCACAAAAACATTTCTATAAATTGCATCAGTTCCCCCTTCAAAAAAATTCCAAATATTTTCAAATGACGAGACATGATGAGACACAAGATTTGCCCTGCTTCAACCACTAACGTGCCATTGATGTATTATGACCTAATTTAAAAGCTGATGCCTGAGTGCCATCAACGTAATAAGACGTCAAAGTGTTTTTTTGGCAGCAGGCACAAGATGGCGCTCTTCCGCAGCCTGTGAGTAATGTTGGGGCTTCTGGGAGATGTAGTCGGAGCATAAAGAGATGGTATACACCACAGAGATCAAAGCAGGAAGTGGATATGATTAGAGAGCAAAACGGATTCTGGAAAAAAGTGGGGTTTTTGGTGGAAGTGGACTCTGATAAAACAAGAATGGAACAAGGTAAATAGAAACTTTTTTTTCATGACGAGTCTCATTTTTCATTTGAGCTATTCAGTGTTTTCAGAATCATAGTACAAAATATTCTGTGCATCATGAAATATGACTCAAAATGGACAAAAACACTGGCACAAGGCACTTTCTGTTTTATAAAATCGCTGGCATTAGAAGTAGAAGAAATGTCTTCTTGGTTTTAAGATGCTTTAAATCAACAAGATCTTCTTGACTTTCTCGGACATGTGAATGCTGGAGCTTTTTGTGTTCTGTCCTCTCTAGTCTAATCGTTTAAAGTGGCATACAGACACGTCTCCTCTCATTGGCCTCTCATTTAGAATAAGGAAAATAACAAATATTCTCCCCCACCTTCACTTCTTTGTCACTTTTATTCCTCTCTCAGATGCAGACTCCTCCCTCCATCTTTGCTGCCTACTTTCTTTACTATAAATACCTCCGTGTGTTCTCCCTCTCTCTCTCTCGCTGGCCTCTAGCTAACACTGGTACCTTTGTACGGCTAACATGCCAGATGAGACCAAAATTAAATGCATTTTAATTGCAGCTTGTGCCTTGGTATGTGTGAGAGGTGAGGAGGATTTGCGGAGAGGAAATGATATTTTTAGGCTGGGATTTAATGACACCACCTCTTTAATGAGAGAGAAATAATCAAGCTGAAGTTCCAGCTAATCAAAATCCCCTGAGAGCTTTAGGAAGCAGCCACAGCGTGGACACATATGCACGACATGAAATCAGGAATAGTTAATGTGATAATGTTCAATATATCTTAAATATTGTTTGTTCCAGTGTTTTTCTCTCTTCATGCCATATAGTAACGATTTCCTGGAAACTTTTCAGGCTTTCAGGTCTTGTTTGTCCTCAGCAGTGCTGCAGGATTCTCCTAAAAATGACCACGATATCTGCTTTTACTAATGAGCACATGCAGTATGTTACAGTTATTTCTGATTCAGTTTCATCTCTTTTCAGTAACTTTATAAGCCATACTATTTTGATGCCAATTTTAATGTAAGTTAAAGTCATAAAAAGTGCTCTGTATGGTGCAGTAAAACACTCCATATGGTTATTTTAATAGCAATAACATTATTGTGGCATCATGTTGTAATGGCGATCATTAATTTTATGTAAACCAATGATATATGGGAGCCCAGAACGGACAAATATTACACTGAAATAGTTTTAGTTCAGAGTGAATATAATAATAGTGGCCTGAGGATGAACGTACTAAGTGTTTATTTATGTTAAAGTGATACATGTAAGTCCTTTAAGAACAAGTGAAATGTTCTGAGTGAGTGGACCAAAAATAACTGTAAGAACCACAGTTGCTTATTTATTCTGATCTGTACTTTTTTTTTCCCTGTTAGAGGAAGAAGTCAGAGGGCTCTTTGAGTCATCGCGGTTTTACAGCAAACCGCCATGGTAACCAAAGACCTTTAAAGAACCTTCCTTTTTTTCAGGGCGTATGAGAAGAGACAGGGGTGGAGACATGGAGGACAGGGCTGGGGCGGGTCAGGTGGGGTGCTGGTGTCAGGCCAGAGGAGGAGGGGAACGGGATGGAGGTACGGGCGGAGGAGGAGGAGGTCACTCTGTAAATAAGATGTCTAATTCATGGAACGGATGTTTTGAAGGAAACAGACTGAGGATGTAGCTGCACCAACTGAACCCTCTGGGTCTCTTTCCCTCTCCCTGTTTTTACTGTGGAAACGAACTGGACCTGTTCTGTTTTAGCTTTGACTGGAACCTCACCTGTACCTGCACTGGGACACATTCTCCATTGATACATTTTCCTTCTGTCTCCATACAGACCTCGCTGGCAGCGCAGCTCGTTACGCCAGAGTCCAGCTCCTGTCACAGTGTAACAGAAATATCACCAAAAATGGGAGGATTTAAATGTCAGTCATCACCCTGGATCTGTTTGCATGTTGACAGATTGTTCGATTAAAAATGAAACAAGCTGTCAGCCAGTTTTTGATCTGAAAATCCAAATAAGGGTCCTGTCGTGGGACTGACTCTGTTCAATTTGTCACACACTCTATCAAAAATCTTTTCACCTTTGACACAAATGTGTTTGCATGTGTCTGATTTGAGGTATAACACAATTATAAATACCCTCAAAATATTTAAGCAGACCCATCCTTATAACCAGTATCCTCAGGGGAAAAGGCAGGTGTAAAAACAACAAAGTGTAACTGGAGAATATTTGTATTCACATACTTCATGTTTACTCTAATTCCTGTTTTTCTCTTTACTTAAATATTTATTTACACTGTTTAAAAGCGAGAACAAGTAAAAACTTGACTCCTCTGTCTCCTCAGCGGTGAATTAAAAGTTCTTTGCTCTCCGCTCAGACTGGAGTCACTGCCAGTCTCCAGTCACCCTCTGAATCAAACCCATTCACCCACATCATTGCCTCAAAAATACTTTCCTTCTCTTAGCTTTAATTTGATGTTGTTTCCATAGCAACCTAAAAGATAGGAGGATTTAACAATCTGTGAATGTATTTGGTGGTAACATATTATATTTGTTCATCCTTCCAGTGTAAAAGCAAGTCCTTGTCCAAGCGGAGTCTAGCAGTCAAATAGTTGTTTATTATGATGCCAAGCATGAAATGCGTGCACTGAACACGCTCACTGTGAAAACGTTAGTGATGGTAGGATACATCTAGTCTACTGTGGGTCAGTTGAGGTGTGTGATTCTGGTCTGACCGTTTCTCCACTTCAGGATCTTTTAAAACGGACTCTCCTCTTTCTATTTATCTTACTATTTATGTCCAAATGGGAAGGAGAGTTGTGTTTTCACTGCATGTGTGTTTGTATGTTTAGTGCATGTGTGCATGTGTTTCTCAGTGTCTACACATGTACATCGATATATTCCTGGCCTGCATTTACTCTTGTGCCTCTGTGTTGTCAGTGCATTGCCGATTGAGTTTGTCTGCATCATCACTTGTTTGTTTGCATGTTTGTGTTTTCTCAAACCCAACAGAAGTCTGGAGAAACTAGTGGTGGGGGAAAGTGAATGAATGGCGGCGTTATTTATTTAGTCTGGCGGACTGCACCTTTAGCAGTGAAAAATTAGCCACCGTATCACTAATTCTGTCATGTCCACCATCTCCTGCAACAGAATAAGCCTGTGTGTGTGTGTGTGTGTATGAAACAGAATTTCAGCAGCCACGTGTAAAATCTTTGGTCTCCGAGCTGCTGAACTGTAAAATGACGAACACACAGCTCAGTATTTCTAAAAGTTCTCTGCTGTTATTGAACTCTGACTTTAACTTTAACCCTCTGATGGCCTCAGAGGTCAGTAGGACTACAACACAACTGATACACTACTTCAGTATGACCAAGTGGTGTAGTCTGATTTATTCTATTGGGTATAATGCATTAAGTATGCAGTGATTTTAGCCCCATGTAAACGGTCCCCCCTCAGCGGAAAATTTTGACACAACATAAACCTATGCATTTTGGTGATATTTTTGACTATAATTCCCATATTCATGAAAAGAACAACATGACAGTTACTTGGTAGAGGAAGCACTGAATGAATAAATCCAGAGTTTTCTTTGGAAATATGAGCAATTATGGGGAGAAAAGTGAGCTAGCTTATAAACTATGGACAAAGCTAGGAATGGCCAACAGAATAATGCTCCAGAACTTTATCACATGAACCACCAACAGATCCACCTTTCCTATGAAAGAACTGGGTGACAAACTGTTGACCCTTCACTTCTTTCTGAGCTTTTGACTTTTGAGGCATTCTGCCGTCTCCTCCTCCACTTGTTAAGTCACTGTCTGTCTGTTAAGGCTCTACAAGAGCAGCTGGACTGAACCATTTTACTAAATAGAGGAGGAGAGGGCGTCCAGATATGTTTCCAACACAAATAAATTTAGTGTTACACTGAATAAAATATGTTTGTGATTGTGAGTTTATTACTGATTTTCATGTTATTTTGTCACTATTATAATTGTATCAGGGGCCTCTCTGGGCTCCTGTCAATCATGGACCCCTAAAACCCATGCTGATACATATATTTGCACATTGTAGTGGTTATATGGTAATTCAGGACGTTTTCTAGTGGGTATACAGCGTCTACCTGCGTATCACATAGACTACACCACTGGTATGACCTTACTCACAGCTGCTGTATATAACTAGAAGCAGTAATGCAGATTTAATAGATGCTGAACAGATAAACACACACACAAACTGATTGGAGATCTGCGGAAACTTACAGCAGCCTGTGGCTAAAGAGAAAATTAGGCTACATAGAATTAAATACATTGCTCCAATAAACATATTTACAGAGCCGTTGGCATGTCAACATTGTTTACAAAACCTATTCACAAAAGTAAATAAGGTTTAGTTTGAACTTTGGTTGTGTGAACAACAAAAGATGAACAAACTCAGAATTTGATGTGCTCCTGTGTACACTGGACACATAATCAGAAAAGTATCAGCGCTATAAATATTGTAATAATTCCAGCAATCCCAGCTCTGTGAGAATAATACTTACTGCCCGGCCAAAAAAAAAATAAAATAAAAGTCACACACTAGTATTCCACCCTTAGCTTTAATTATTATTCCTGTCCAGAGTTGCATTCATTTTCACCAAGATCTTGCACTGATGATGGGAGAGTCAGACCACTGCTCAAAATCTTCTCCAACACATCCTAAAGATTCTCGGTGGAGCTAAGGTCTGGAGTCTGGAGGCTAGTCCATGTGTGAAAATGATGTCTCACCACTCTTTCACAATTTGAGACCGATGAATGTTGGCATTGTCATTTTGGGATATGTCCGTGCCATCAGGGAAAAAAAACACTGATGGAATAACCTGGCCATTCAGTATATTCAGGTAGTCAGCTGACTTCATTCTTTGGGCTGAAACTGGACCTGACCAACTGCAACAAGCCCCCACAGGTTGGTACGGTAGGCACTAGGCATGATGGGAGCATCTCTTCGTCTGCCTCTCTTCTTCCTCTGATGCTCCATCACTCTGGAACAGGCTAAACCTGCACTCATCAGACCCCATGAACTTCTTCCATTGCTCCAGAGTCCAGGCTTTATGCAGCTTTTTTCCCCGACTACCTTACTGAAAACTGGTTTTCTTACAGCTACACAGCTGTTTAGTCCCAATCCTTTGAGTTTCCTTCACATTGTGTGTGTGGAAATGTTCTTACTTTCACTATTGCTTATTGTATTTTTTTTTATTTCACCCAACATTGAAGTTCTTGCAGATCATGATAATTTTTTGACCACGTTTCTTTCTGGAAGATGATGGTTCCACACTATCTTTCCAGTTTTTAACTCATATATACGGCCAATTGCGGTCTCATACAGCCTGTGAGTAATGTTGGGGCTTCTGCGAGATGTAGTCAAAGCTTAAAGAGATATACGCCACAGAGATCAAAGCAGGAAGTGGAGACGATCACGATTAGAGAGCAAAACGGACGGATTCTGGACAAAAAGTGGTGATTTCAGTGAAAGTGTTCTCTACTCTACCTCTGATGAAACAAGAATGGAACAAGGAAAAAACAAAAACATTTTTTTTCACGATGAAATAGAGAGTCTCTTCTTTTCAGCTATTCTTTGAGCTATTCAGTGTTTTCAGAGACACAGAGGCACAAAATTCTGTGCATGATGAAAGCACAAGGCACTTTCTGTTTTAGAAAATGGCTGGCACTCAATGAGTTAATTTCAGCAATTTCCTTAGATGTTTTGTTTGCTTAATGCGTGCCAATAATTTGACCCAGGATGCATCTTTTGACATTGGTTGTTTAAGAAATGAGAAGCTTCTCACTGCATCGGTTAGGGTTAAATAACTTGTTACCAGCTGAAACATAATCACCCATGCAGTAATTATCCAATAGGAGGCACATACCTATTTGCTTAGTTAAATCCAGGTGATGACTTTTTACTGGCAGGCAGTGTAGCTGTCAAAGTATCACCAGTGTGCTGAGAGCAGGACATAATCTGCACACTGAATGCATATGCTTTCAATCATCTTTGTGCCATCTGATCTATCCATGTGTTTATAAATCGCCTCCTGTCATTTTAACATCCTACTACAATGCCTGAGCGTTAACATTAAATCCATCTCTCCACTTTTCATGAGTCATGTAATTCTTCTTAATGGACGACAAGTTTTAATTAAATGTCTTCACAAGCAAACAAGCCCGAGGCATTTTATTTGGCTTCTGCTGGCCTCATTCATCTTCAAACAAAGCCCAGATGGAGGAAAAGGAAGGCAGGTGCTTGTCAGGTGATAAATGCCTCATTTCAAAAGGTAATCAACAAACTGCTGTTCATCTTTTTTTCTCCTCACATGAAGGACTGAGTTTGATGATGTTATGGATCACCTTTCTGTGCCTCCAACACAGCTCAAAGTGGGTAAATGTGTTCATTAATGAAAACTCACTAATGGTCCTCTAAAATAGTGCACATCGTTTATTTGACTTTTTCAAAAAAAAAATTCAGGAGAAGTTTTTTTGTCTCTTGAGCATGAAGCTTACATATGAAATCTCCCCTGTCAAGTTTTAACTCAAACAAAACACCAAAAACACATTATTTTGTATAGCACTGTGATCAAAAGTCATATTTCAGGACATTTGAAAGGATTTCCTCCTGTTGAGCATTGATTTCTATGAATATACCACCTGCCTCCAACTCCATAATTTAGAAATGATGCTAGAGGAAGAAAAAAAACACTTACATGGAAAATTTTGGATCACTGGGATCACCCTTAACCTTTCCTTAACCATCTTGAAAGTCTACAAAAAACCAGTCGGACCAGTTCTATCCCAGAGCTTCTCTGTTTGCTCTGAACCAGTGTTTCACTCTGCGCTCTGCATAATTCTGACAGGCAGCAGCTTTCACTCAACACTTGAATTTCCACTGTCTTAGGATCAGATGATCTGTAATTGAAGATGCTGTAAATGTGAAGTGAGAAATAAGTTCTATCATCTGGTCACACCCTGACTGATGAAATACAAAAGTCACTTTCGTAATTAAAATAAACAAATATATTATATTTACATAATATATTAAAAACAACAGCAAAGAATTTTATATCTACATGGAGCAAACTATATGAGCTGCAAAGTACAAAACCAGAGTACCGCCAGGCGCCATCTGACTTGCATTGCTCCTAAAGTAGTGTTATTATGGTATGGACGCTATTATGGTATGGATGCTATTATGGTATGGATGGCTCCTGCACTTTGGAAAGGACGAGTAAGCAGAATTGGTGTTCACCTGGTGTCACTGTGTAACCACACCACTAGAAGCCACCAGATCCTACACACTGTCCCTTTAACATAACGATGAAACAGTCTTATTTAACTATTTATGTTAAACACATCGGTTCACTGACGGCATATTTAATTTGTTTTCACTACAATGTGACAACAAAAGCAAGATTAATGGACTCAAAGTATGTGGTAAAGGTGATGGAAACACTGGTTACATGTTCCTTTCATCCATCCATCCATTATCTACCGCAATTTGCGGAAAAAGCAATTTGCTTTGCTTTGCTTCTTGACTGAATCGGAAGTAGCAGTCTTTCTTAAATATTTATTAACAAGCATTAGTGCATATATTGTATAAATCCCTGTTTATATGAAACTCATGTTAATTTCTTGCATAGTATATACATTAAGTATGCAGGTATTCAAATCCCAAAACTCTCACATGTGCTTTAAAATCTGCAGTCATGAGCTGAACAGCATTCTTTTCTTCATCCCTGAAAAGCTCACGTTCTCTGCAGAGGCCTGGCATTAGCATGGCGACAGCGATACGCTCAGCGACCGCATGGCCTGTCCTGAATGAGCCTATAGATACAGGGGCTTCTGGCCAAACTGAGGTGGAGGAGAAATTACGATGAGGCGCAATGCAGCCTTTATGAAAGAAACATTGACTGCTGCACTTGATTGCCTGAGATGATGGAGTCTGGACAGAGAGGGGAGTCACTGCAGCTCAGTGTGGCCTGAAGCGTGTGAAGAGCAACAGACTGGTAAAGAGATGTGAGATCAAGATGTTCACACACACACACACACACACACACTGGTATTACTCTCATGGTGGGGACTTTACATTGACTTACATTCATTTCCTAGACACTTCGCTTCACCCTAACCATAACCAGTACCTGCATAATCCTACTCCTTACCTTAACCAAAGTCTAACCTTACACTAACATTAAATCTTATCCAAGTCTTCAGTCTAAAAACATTATGGGGACATGCATTTTGTCCCCAGAAGGAAGATGAGTCCCCACGATGTGACTGTGTGAATAGATTTATGTCCCCATAATGTAAGTAATACCCACACACACACACACACACACAGACCGGCCTCTGTGAGAGAAAAGAGAAGAGGAACGGGGGAGAGAGTGATGTGTAGAGTGTGTGTGTGAGTCATGCGTGAGTACACATTGTTAGCACGGTGAAAATCCTCACAGGTTCCTGGAAGGAATTAAAAAGGCTGACGTGACACCAGGATGCAAGGCTGCTCTGCAGGGCCGGTCCCACCCCTCTGCTGATCCATGTCAGGGTGTGTGTGTGTGTGTGTCTGTAGCTTGTTTTTTTATATTTTAAGGCAGGTTTAAGTGCTGTCTAAATACTCTGACAATACTGAAAGACTCTATTCTCCATTGAGAAAAAAAGCCACAAGGATTTCTGTCCATTATTATATTATATTATATTATATTTTAAAGCATTTATTCACTGATGACTTGTTATTTTTAAAGCATTTCTTTTTACTGATGATGTTCTCTGCTTCTTATTTTTATATAAGCCCTTATGCTGTTGCACAATACTTGCCACTGTAACATGTAAATTTTGTTATCTTATTATATTATATTATATTATTTACACCATTTCACAGTTATAAATATAAACATTCTAAATGGGTAACAAAATTCAGCTACAATGTTGAGCAAAAACAAAATACAGACATAATGCTTTTCTAACATTACAACATGTAAACTTGTTTAATTAGAAACAAGTACAAGTATGACCCTGACAATGAGCAACAATGTGAGACCTTTAAAGCAATAATCTTGAAGATCGGTGTCAGTGTAATGTGCCTCTATATGACCTGTGTGGTTTGAAATGAGACCATCAATTTGGTTTTTCTATATATTGAATGTCTGTGCATGACATCAGTGTCACTAGTGCAAGGTCAGAGAAAATCCAGCTTCGCTACTGCCTTTGACCTGCAACTGGAGCGCCAACAGGAGATGCTGGCTTGTTAGCATTTAGCTTAGCACTACTGAGCATGACTACATCTCCACAGAGCTGCTGGCATGGACATCAACTTTTATTCTTGTTTCCTACAGTGACAGAAACAACTTTTCTGATGTGCTCACCAGATAAGTTGAATGATCACACAAACATAATGAATAACTCGTGTTGTTTTTTTGTTCATGATGTGTTTATTTATTCAGTTACCATACTGCATTGGTGTTTTTTGAACTTTTATGATCGTGTTTTTTTCTGTTTTATTGTGTTTACCATGTCCCAGGTTGCCCCCACCACTGCACAGAAACCCTTCACTCCCCGCGAGCTTCCTCCATGTTGATTTGATCTTTATTTGGCCTTTCTGCCACAGCTCTTTGAATAAAGCTACTCAGCTCGTTTACGGGAAGGGCACAGCGCAACATCACAACCTGTCTCCCCCCCTGCATGCTTCCAAACTGAGCCTTTCCAAATTGGTTTTCACAAAACAAAATTCACAGGGACGGCTTTAGAACATCTGCCTCTCTCTGGCTCTATCTCCACCCCCCCCAACCATGCTCTTCAGGACTACCTCCAGCAGCAGTCGTGGCCCAAAAGAAGGTGATTCTAAATTTAAACCTGCAAAAAGGTAGCTTTGTAAACCTCACGGTGGCTTCAGAGGGGAGAGAGAGAGCTATACAGGGAGATGAGGGGGAGGGAAGCTGCTGAGGAAGAAAAACAGGGTGGTGAAGGTGCAGTAATATCATAACTCATGAATGGGCAAAGGGCAAGAGAGTATTTTATATATATATATATATATATATATATATATATATATACAGGGGTTGGACAATGAAACTGAAACGCCTGGTTTTAGACCACAACAATTCATTAGTATTATGGTGTAGGGCCTCAGATACAAGTCCTGCGCAGTCTTGTTACTACGTGATGCTGGTGGAGGAAAATGTTTCCTGACTCGCTCCTCCAAAACACCCCAAATTGGCTCAATAATATTTAGAGCTGATGACTGTGCAGGCCATGGAGGTCAACTTCACTTTCATGTTCATCAAACCACCACACGCTGTGTGTATTGGTGCATTACCATCTCGATGCATGGCACCGCCTTCAGCATACAATGTTTGAACCATTGGGTGCACCTGGTCCTCCAGAATGGTTCAGTAGTCCTTGGCAGTGATGTGCCCATCTAGCACAAGTATTGGGCTTAAGGAATGCCATGATATCGCAGCCCAAACCATCACGATCCACCCCCATGCTTCACTCTAGGCATGCAACAGTCTGGGTGGCACGCTTCTTTGGGGCTTCTCCACACCGTAACTCTCCCGAATGTGGGAAAGACAGTAAAGGTGGACTCATCAGAGAACAATACATGTTTCACACTGTCCACAGCCAAAGATTTTCACTGCTAACACCAATGAAATCAGCGTTTGGCATTGGCACGAGGTGACCAAAGGTTTGGCTATAGCAGCCCGGCCATGGATATTGACCCTGTGGAGCTCCCGATGGACAGTTTTGGTGGAAACAGGAGAGTTGAGGTGCACATTTAATTCTGCAGTGAGTTGGGAAGCTGTGGTTTTATGTTTTTTGGATACAATCTGGGTTAGCACCCAGACATCCCTTTCAGACAGCTTCCTCTTGTGTCCACAGTTACTAATGTTGGATGTGGTTCATCCTTCTTGGTGGTATGCTGACATTACCCTGGATACCGTGGCTTTTGATACATCACAAAGACTTGTTGTCTTGGTCACAGATACGCCAGCAAGACATGCACCAACAATTTGTCCTCTTTTGAACTCTGATATGTCACCCATAATGTTGTGTGCATTGCAGTATCTTAAGCAAAACTGTGCTATTACTCTGCTAATTGAACCTTCACACTCTGCAATCAATGAAGTTTGGCCAACGCTTTTTTTTGTATATCAAACATAACATGATGAAAAACCAAATAAAGGCACTGACCAATCATGTTCCTGTGCAGAACAGGTTGAGTTGAGTCTGATGTTTTTTTTTAGAATGCATTTTGGGATATTGGCATATTGGTGCCATTAAAAGTATGCTGAATTAGCTATTAGCAGCTTTTGTTGCTCAGAAAGCGATCACTGGATTACATACTGTGATACATAGCGTGTTATTTCTATGATTTTAAAGCAGATTTATGGATGTTCCTTGTGATGGAATCAGAAACAATGAAGTGTTTGTGGCACACTAAATGATATAAATATGTGTCAAATCTCTGTGTTAAAATTTGAGTTATGGCTCAGAGATGGAGGGCTGAAATTTAGGCAACAACACCTCATGATTTCCCCTGCAGAGGTCCTCTTCCTCTTTTCTGGTCCATTGTCACTGAACAACATGCGAAAGTTTTCCAGAGGGGAAAAAACTTATTATAGATCAATCATAGAGCAAAATGGAGGTGATTCACTCAATATCTGACTTTTGATAAAAAAAAAAAAAAAATCCTTCATTTGCATCACCAACCAAAAGTACATTAGAATGGCTCTTCTCTTTATTACAATAGTGATAAAAACAAAACCAATAATATTTTCTGCAACACATTAAAATCCATAACATATACATGCAAATATAGAGGGTGTGACATGAAATAAAGGTTTATGTTCAAACAAGGGAGCATGCCGACCAAAATGTTGCAGCACTAAGAAACAGGAACAAAGGTCTGGTTGAAGCTTTGATAGCAGAGCTAGGTGGCACATGACTAAGAGACAGTAGCAGCAAAGGAAAGAGAGTGAGGGTCCAGGGAGGGAGAGAAATTCCCCGTCCGTGGCCTAGGAGCTGCTGGACGGGCGGCGTTCTCTCCGGCCCATGAAAGGTGTGATTGTCCAACAGCTTCCCCGAGCCAGGAAAGTTCCCCCGGCGGCGGTCGGCGGCCCCTCTATCTGCCAGGAACGCAGGGCCGCGAGAGAAGCCCAGCACCGGTTATGTCAGATACCACGCCGGGGCAGGAGGAGGGGTGTAAAAAAAAAGCTGCTGTTTAATGTGTGTTATAAATACTTTAGAGAAACACACACATGGAGAGGACGCAGGACAGCGGGGCCCTAAATGAGGCTTACGACTCAGAGCGTCTGAATGAAAAGAAGGGCTGCTCTCAATGTGTTTATTTTGACAGGAGGCAGTGAGAGTGGAGGGGGAGGATGGAGGGGACACAGAAATGGAGAGATGACAGAAAGAGACGGAGGGGAGAAGTTAGAAGAAGTATTTCAGGCTCGGACATTCCTTCTCTTCCCAAAAACAAAGTTCCAGTAGAGTTCGTAAAGAAAGCACCATGCAGCCATGAACACTTTTTCCTTTTTTCCCTTTAAGGGGGCTTTCAATGCAAATATATTTGGCCTGGAGGGATGGAGAAACATGTCTTCTGAGTCATATAGTTTACTCTTCATGGGTGGGGTGGAAGGGGAACGAGACAATAAAGATGACTATTCAAATACACCATAGGATAGCCTGAGGGCTAACTGATGCTGCTCTGCTGTCAAGGACCCTGATGCATGAGCACACAGGCCCACTGATGTTTAGTCACACAGTAAGAGCTTCATAGGGAGAAAAGGTGGAAAGGTTTATTAGTCAGCGGATCATCTCACTTTATGTTTCAGATATAGACAGTGATGCAATATGTACATGTATTGTTCATAATAAATGGACCCTATGATCAGTTGTGTGTTAGCTGTGGCTTTTTTAAATTGAAAATTTCTGAACTTTCATTATATTATTATTCCAGACAGGGTGTCTTTTGTAAAGATGTTGTCACAATGACACTCAGTCATTTAAATTGTCTGTTTATTGGCCAGAAGTAGTTCATTCACCAGAAATCAGACGCCTCATTTGGAACCTGTTGAATTATTGTAGAGAAAGCCACTGCAAAAAATGTGTGCAAAAAGAATTGATGACGGCAAAGTGAGCGTCCTTCATTGTGTTGTTGTTTTTTAGGGTTGATAGACAGAAACAACTTTCTTCCCACCAACCCAGAAGTTGGTGACGTCACAACTGCACCTCACCTACTTCAAACCAGTGGGTTGACCGTTGGTGACCACTGGTCAGTTATTAAAGGATAACCACCTCTCTGATTCATTTCTACAGCAGCTGCATGCTTTCAGGTTGTGCTGTGAAAATAAGTGGAGCTTGTCTACCTGAGCGTGAGACGCTGTCAGGCTCTCCTTAAGGAGCCCTGTTCAGCTACACACACACACACAAACACACACACAGAGTCAGGAGCCAGCAGACATAGTAGCACTCATTCATCCTCTGGCAGCAGTCACCCCCCTCCCTTCCCCACCACTGGCCTTCAGTCCTTGCCCCTGCTTTTTTCGTCCTTCCACCCTCCTCGTCCTCCTCTTCATCATCCCCCTCCTCAGACCACGTCCAATTTGGGGTTTGGGAAGGTAGAAAAACAGTCTGACGGATGAACAGACAGGATGGATACATCCAACAACACAACTTGGCCCATTAAAGCCACTGGCATGCGCCAAGCCATATTAGCCGTCTGTCCACCAGCGGCTGATCTGTCTCCACAGTCCAGGCTTGTTTTTCTCAGTTTTCAGTGGAAAGGACAAACTGCACAACACTAAACACACAACAGTGCTGAAAAGGAGACGCATTTGGCAAGATGGGGCATCATCTCCCTGGATGTTGAGGAGTAGCCCCTGAATCCTTCCAGCTCCAACAGAGGTGTTCCTCTGAAATAAGGCTATCCCTGCAACGCCTGAAACATAACAAAGGTACTTTTGGTCTTCAGCTCTTCTGCTCAGTCTGTGTACATTTATAATTTAAAACGATCACTTCATGGTTTGTAATTAACTCTTGAGCGCCAGCCTTTTTATAAAACAGAAAGTGCTTTGTTCCATTTGTCCATTTTGAGTCATATTTCTAGACCCACAGAATATTTTGTACTGTGTCTCTGAAAACACTGAATAGCTCAAATGAAAGAAGAGACTCTCTATTTCATCATGAAAAAATACCTTGTTCCATTCTTGTTTTATCAGAGTAGAGGCCACTTTCACCAACATCACCAATTTTTGTCCAGATTTTGTTTTGCTCTCTAATCTCGATCGTCTCCGCTTCCTGTTTTGATCTCTGTGGTGTATACCATCTCTTTATGCCCCGACTACATCTCCCAGAAGCCCCAAAATTATTCACAAGCTGAGATTGGTGACCCGCTGCCACAAAACCACTTAGACATATTATTACGTCGATGACTCTCAAACGTCAGATTTTAAATGATGTTGAAATATGTCTATGGCACTCAAAGAGTTAACTGTACAATACTCTTAGGTTTAGTTACAACACTTTGTTCTGAGACAAGCTCAATGTTAAACAAGGTCTGGATCTAGTTCAGGTAGCACATGGAGGGGGAGGAGGGGAGGCTTTCTCCTCTCGTCTCTCATGTGTGGGTGTTAAATTGAACCCCCTGATCATTGCGGCAGCACAAGGAGATGGCTGGAGGGCCACTAATCTGCCCCAGCTGGGTGCCACAGAGGCCTCTCAGTAGATGTGTGTGTTGTCATTAATTGGGCCTGGCCAGGGGGGGTGCTCTGATTGGAGGAGGTGGAAAAACAAATCAGCCACAGTAACGGGTCGGTGAAAGTGAAAGGGACCTTCGGATTCCTCTGTAACATGATGGTGAGCGTCTAAAAATGTCCTTGAACACACAAGTTGTTGCATGGAGATTTTTCAGTGTTCTGGCTCATATTTGGGTCTAAAAAGGTAAAATCAGTTTATATTCTTCACTCCTGTTCAAAATGGTGAACTGTAGAGAATTCAATGAGAAGAGTCCCAGTTAAAGCTCCTCATGATGCCAGATGTATTTTTGAGATAAATAATAATCCGTATACAACACAACAGAACAGAGTCTCTAAATAAAAGGTCTCTGATAATTCAAAAATGCTTCTGAATTTTACTAAATCCAAACAAAGTAACCCCAGGCTCATTTCCCCAGAGAGTTGGCATCAATAATTAAGAACTGAAGGATGTCTCCCACCTGGAAATCTTGTGTTTATTTTGGCTCATTCTCAGTTTGATGTTGATAAAGCTGCGCAGTAAAATTTCTCATGACTTTGAACTGATGGGTGTTGCCCCGCCCCCTTCAAGGTGAAAAGAATCAGCTGCCAATCAAGTGTTGCTTGTTCAGGCTCAGACAGCACCTGAGAGGAGCGCTCACCCCACATTACCTGAGCACCTGTGAGCTCCTGTCGACAGGTGCAGAGGCCCTGCACACCTTATATTACTTACACTGAAGTATATATTTATACTTTTTAGATTTCTTAGCTTTCCTACCTTTTCTTTACAGCCACAGTCAACGGCACATCAACAGCAACCAACCACTTTCCAAGCCCAGATTTTCTCAGCTAGTCTGTGGATTCAAACCTGCTCCTTTAGCTTCTTGGCTACTTTTTCCTTCACAGCACCGCAGCCCCAGCTGTTATATTGTCCCCACTTACGTGTGTGTGTGTCCAGCTGAACACACACACAGCTAATGAACTCTAAGTGCCTGGCTGCAGTTGTCACGGTGGTGCAACTGTCTCAGTGCCTTTCGTCAGAGGCCAGCTTGATTTAAGGTCAATCTGATCTGAAGCAGCGATCAGGAAAGAAGAAGTGTTAAACATGAAATTGCATGGTAGCTGCTTTTAGATCTTTTTCAAGTTTTATGAACAAAAAAGTAATGTGGCAAATTGATTTCCACAAAATATCACACTAAAACTACAGACATGGAGCAGCATCTTTATAAGACCAGACCCCCTTTCTCTTGTGCATTTAATTTTACTTTTCTCCTGTGCTTTTCTGAGACTACAATTAGTGGCTAACAGTTCCTCTGCTGCCTAATGCAAAAAAATAAACAAAGTCGATAGATTGAATTACATATGCACAATATACATAAACATAGGTAGGTACTGATGTACAGGCAGCACAATGCACACACACACACACACACACACACAAACACAGGTAAGATCCTAGCAGGAAACCGGTAATGGGTGGAGTACCTTTAACGTGCACACCTGTGATGACTGATTAGATAAGTGCTGTGTATAATGAGTGTGTGTGTGTGTGTATGCACACTGTCATGCACCTCTATACTGAATTATACATAAGTGTGTTTGTGCGTGTGAGTTGTTTTTTTTCTTTTTGCTCCCGTCTCTGAAGACAAACTGAGCTGTCAGCCTTGAGGCCATCAGTTTCATCTCTCCTCCACTGTATGATACAGAGATAAAAAGTCACTCAAAGCAAATATGGTTTTCAGCTGGTAGAATATTAAACAATCAGAGATTGTCTGTGCTGTAAACAAAGATTAATTCTCTGATTCGCAGCAAATATTTGCAGCAAATAATCAGTGTCATAGGGATATTTGCCAAGTTATGGCTGTCCTCCTTGCCATGCTGCTACATTCTCATACATCAATGAAGTCCAAGCCAAGTTTCCTGAATATTTGGTTTATTTGAGGAGCAATCTTTTAGATGAATAAAGCATCTCAAGAAAAAAATGTACTTTATTTTTAAATAATATTTCATTAATTAACTATGACATAATTCAAAAATAGTCCAGCAGGTTTGTGTTAATATTGTGTAGTCATATTAATATTACTGCCTATTTGTATTTTGTTACCAATAAAGACACTTCCCAAAATGCAACCAATACATTATATGTGAAATGTTATGTATGATTCTATATTTTAAATTAAATATTTTAATATTTATCCTCTAATTGGCGCAGCATCGAGTCAGTGTTTGGTTTGTCTGTTCTGGGCTACTGTAGAAACATGACAGACCCTTTTCTAAGCTAACAAAACACAATATTTCTTAGTTTCAGTTGATTACACACTAATAAAATCTTTGTCATGAATATTCCTATGCTCATAGATCTCCTAAAATCCTACACACTGTCCCTTTAAATTAAGCCAAATAAAAGTTGCTCCAAAGCTCAGACTTGCCCTCCTGATACTGGTTTCTTCTTCTCATCATCTGAATCCATTTGTACAAACTGACAAACTGGCAGGAATGTGTTCGGAAAAATGCAATTTCTCCACAACTTAGCACTCAATGAGCTCTGATACAGGCATGAAAAAACAAACAAGGATGATAACAAATAGAGTGAAAGACAACTCCAGCGACAAGTTGGAGTCCAACATGGGCGGAGAATCAAAACCTGGTTCTCACCTGGTCAGACCTGAACCTGCGTTGTAAAGTCCAGGATGTCGGAACGCTGTCAGATTCAACAGAGCAGCCCGACACATCGCTCCATCACATCCTGACATTTGGCAAAGGATGGACAATGTGTCTTCATCCGTCTTTGAGATGGAGACAAACAGTTTCTGACATGTGTCTTTATGTGTGTCTCTGCAGACATTTGTGTGTATGTCTCAATGTCTGATTTACAAGGCAGTGGACAGTAGTGGCGGAATTCAAGTGGTGTTGTCTTAAAGTCTAGCCTTTAGCACACACACATACACACACTTTCACTTCACAGTGTGTTTGACCTGACACATGCTCTCCAGATGTTGGTGAACATTCCTGAAGGTCTCATCACACTTGTGGACATTTTATGTCTCTTCACACCGTCCCGACACTGTCACAGTCCACCTCTGGGTTTGTTCAAACTGAAAGAGACTTCAGGACTAAAACACAGGCAGCCAAGTCTTTGTTTCTGCATCTAAAAGTGTGACAATCAGCTCCAACTGCTGTCAAAAAGACCTCTGTGAACTAGAGCTGTCCACTAGTGATCAGGTCAACCAAGAAACATGTTATAAAGGTCTGAATGGGTGGAAGTTATCCAGTAGGTAATGTAAAAGATGAAAACAAAATGCATCGTAACTGCCTTGAACTGACAATAACATGGACAAAAGATGCACTTTACAGAGTCCAAGAGCTTCTAAAAGACTGAACATGGATGCATCATAAGAAGAAAATCAACATTAATATTTTACTCTGTACTGGACAAACCGCAACTGATGGGTGGATTTTAGGTGCCCACCAAAACCAGAGAAGCAGCATGAAGCGAACGCTCATCTTGTGTCATTGGCACAAACATGAACACTGTATCAACCTGTAGAGTCAATGCGTGTGCTGATTGTGGCTGTGCATATGATGAGCACAGGCTATAACTAAACTCAACAGAAACTCTTCTTCCTGTCATTTCCCTCCTGTTCTCTTTGCTTTTTCCTCTGGAACGAATTGACAGATTCATAAAGCCCTGGGATAAGTCTGAGTTGTTTGCTCAAACTGAAACATTTGACTTGTGCGCACACCTGGCCCAAGGCAAAGTACTGACTCACTGTGTCTTTCCACAGAATTCAGATGTAAATGTACTTCTTAAAGTCGCATCATGTTCTGTCCGAAAAACAAAGGAAGAAAGCTATTGTATATTGCTATCATTAATTTAATCCAGACGTTTATCTTGTCAATCAAATTACAGCGCACTGCCTTGCTAATGCCAGGTTTCCAGCAATTAGCCTCGCCTGGGGTGAAATAACACTGCGATTACAGCAGGTTTGCATATGGGAGTGGATTTATCAGCAGTGTGATATCCCACAGGTCTAGGAAGTGAAGGTGATTTTGCGGATCAAGGTTTATTTTAGGGATACAAACATGCGGAGCAGGTGGTTTACATTAGCCGGTTTACATTAGAGCAAGCTCATCATAATACCCAAACTGGTGCGTTCTGCAGACACAAAGCAGAGAGCAGTGCAAAGTCCTGAGGATATTGTTCTTCACACCCCCTCCGCTGCATATCCAAACATCCTGAAACTATGGAGGAGAAACAGGAGTCTGGCCTGAAACACAGCCAGCACATTAACCTCTGATATGTCAGATTCTTATCACTGTTGGATGATCCACTGGGAGGCTCATTACAAGCAGACACCACACTAAACAATGCTACTTTTATTTTGAAACCCAAAGTGTGTCACGTTACAAAGCGGACTTGACAACCCCAGCAGGTGCTCTGTGTGTAATCATAACAGAGACAATGTTACTCACTGGAATTAAGATAAGATAAGGTAAAACTTTTGACAGATGACACATGCAGGATCACTGTGAACAGATGCAGGGTGCAGAACTCATCAAACTAATCACGAAAAATGATAACAGCAAGAAAAATCATCAAGAATTTACCAAATGGAGGAATCATAATGCATTAATATCGCTTAATTGTTGACCATAAATGTCTGGATTGAGGAAAAAGCAACATCTGAATGAGTCAGGGATCAGAACCAGCAACCTTTTTCAGAAACCTGACCTTTAACCTGCTGTTTGATTGCACAGTGGCTGTCTCTTTTTCTGTCGTGATCGTCCCTGAGTCGATGGACCTGTTTCGATCGATACTGTCCTCCCTGTCCGTCCCTCCCCACACGCACACACACACACACACACACACGCACACACACACACACACACACACACACACACGCACACCATCAGGTTAAGTGTAATCAGCCTCTGTGTTCGTCTTTCAGGCCAGCGGTTTTATCTCGGGCCTCTTTGCAACACCCACGGCTGACGGGAGCAAAGTCCAACAGCTTATCTGTGCTCCTGCTGGCCAGTGGCACTCTGTCCGTCCATCTGTCTGTCTGTCTGTCTGTTGGTCTGACTGTCTGTCTGTCTGTCTGTCCGTCTGACTGTCTGTCCGTCTGAATGAATGACATACTGTCTTCTTCACTAACTACACCTCAATTTGTCTCAATGTGTCTGTTTTTAGTTTTGTTTTTTAGCTTTATAGGGTCATTTTTATTTATTTATTTTTCATTATATTTACTATTTTTGTTATATTACTTTTTTTCTTTTTCATTGTTGTTTTTACACTCTGTGAGGCACTTTGAACTGTGAAATGTATGAAAAGTGCCATACAAATAAAGTTTGATGTCATCTGCAGCTTGTTGTCCATGACTGTCTGTCTACCTCCCTTCATCTTTTACTTTTATGCATTATATGTAATCAAATTTATGTATGGGATATGTAGAAAATTGATATTCAAGTTCAGATTTTTTTATGAAGGTTATGATTACAAGGGTGGTGTGAATGGGTGCGACTAATAATATTTGCATTTGATTAATCTGTCGATTACATTCTCCATTATTTGTTTTTTTCCCATGAAATAAAAAAGAAATATGGAAAAAAGAAAAATAAAGGAATATCAAAATTTCTTTGAGCCCGAGCTGATGACTCTGAGCACATCATCATGTGAGAGAGTCCTCACATTTTAGTTTATTTAGCCTATTTGAACACCTTCCACACTTTTTTTTTGACAAAGGCGTGTAAATGTTGTTTTGAGATCTCCGACTGTCTGAATATGAAGTGTCAGTCTCTTCTTCGTCTCTACAAACTGCAGCTTTATCTGTCTTTTTAAATGTCTAAATGTCTTACTGAATGTCCATCTGACTGTTTACTCTCTAATACTCTAAAACTCTTTTTTCTGTCTCACTCACTGAAATACAGCATTTCAAAAACACATCTATAACGTTTCTTGTGATTCACAGTTGTTCTTGTGAATATGTTCTGAAGCACCTTTTCAGCTAAATGTGAAGTGCCCCTGTGTCCGTAGAGAAATCTTCGGTAAATAACAGACTTTTTTGTTCCAAAACGCAAATTTGCTGTGCGCTCAGACTCAGTTTTGCCTGAATTATTGCCTGTCTAACTGACTGACCTGCTTGTCAAAAAAGGGAGAGTATAGCCTGAGGGCTGAACTGTAAGTGCTCCCTCTCTCCCTCTCTGTCTCTTCCTCTCCCTCCCATCTTTCCCTCCCTCTCCTCAGGCAATAACAAGTGTAAACAGTACATCCACCTAACAGGATCCAGGATGCAAAGCCTCATTTGCATGGCACATCTTGAAAACATGCTCCACCCTTTTTCTCTCCTCTTCTTTCTTTCTTTCTTTCTTTCTTTCTTTCTTCACTTTTGTATATAAACACCTGCTAACTAGAAGAACACTGCAGCACAGCACTTTGTCAATTATGATTTTCCAGTTTTTTTTGCCTCTACCAATAATATACTCTGTATAGGCTGTAGTATTTGTTTGCTCAAACACAGTTTCAGTCTTTTTGGACTGTGCAACATCTTCTGGACTGTGCAAAGTATATCATAGAGTGGCTGTAATGTGATGAAATGAAGGCCCAGCAGCGGCAGAAAATACATCTTTATTTGTTGCATGAGCCATTCGTTCTAGCACAGAGGCTCTTTGTGCAGGTGCACACAGACTCCATGCTGGCTTTGCTGTCACTGGAGGCACAGCCTGAGGGCGGCTGTCATCAAGTGTTCAACAGGGTGAACAGAGAGACTGTTGCACCTCAGGAGACAAATATCCATGATAATGAAGATGACAACAGTGTCGTCCTCACACGGATCTGAAAGACCTCGTTGACTCTTTTTAAAGGTTCAAGGACTAATTATGCAAAACGTGGCATGCTTTTATTCAGTTTTTGATTTTATCTATAGGAAGACTTTCCAACCAACACTGTTCAAACTATATGTCACACTTTCATCTGTTATCTCATGAGCTGATCGTCACTGTAAATGAGAAGTGCTTTGTTGAAACCAATCTTTATAAAAGCTAAATCAACTCAGGGACCTCTTTTGAACTGGGAGAATCACATGAGTAATTGAATACATATTATTGAACCAAACAAAATAAGTTCAGGGTACCTAAACCAGTTTACTGGTCAGTTTTGTGTCACCATTCATTACAGATTACAGAACCAGAGCCCAGAATCAGCAGGGACTTTATCCATTTTGGATGATGCATCACAATTTACATCCTGTGCCAACCCTTGGAACCCTTACCAAGTAATTTTTTTGTGCTTGTCAAATCTTGACTGAAGAGTCTGGTCAGAAAACTCACAGGCCCAAAAATAGTGAAGAAGTGCCTTAAAACCAGCAGGGGGTGACTCCTCTGGTTGTATAAAGTAGTGTGATTGTGCAGAAGTCTCTGAGAAAATGAGCCTACTTCTTGATTTATCACCTCAGCAAACATTGTAAACGTGAGTTTATGGTCTCACTTGCTGGATTCAAGTCTGCTTGACAATCATATTCGTTTCATAAATTATGGTCTCATTTAGAGTGAAATAAAGGTGCGCTTCAGGATTTTTTTCCCTTAATGTAAGCCACTTGCAGATGTTCTGTAGTGACTGGACTCCATATGATCAATAGGAAATGATATCATTGTCCCGCAACTAAACACTTCACACTCCCCTGTGTGTTCCTCTAAGCTGTGCACAACCATGTTGCACCTTGGTTACTTTTAGAATAGGGATTGGCAACATTTTTGATATGAATGTTATTTTATAATGTCCTTGTTAATCAGAGCATCACATGCTAATATTAAGTTTAACCATGAAACTACAGCCCAACTGATCTGTAATTATATTCCATACATGCGACGTGCATAGCAACATTTAAGAATGAAGAAAATGTTCTCCTATAATGAGGACGTTACATGTGAGAGTGCTCTACAAAAAAGCTGAAATGAAATGAAATCTGAGTTGCAATCATTAACTCACCAACTTTCCACCAATCTTGATCATCAGCAATAAACAAATTCTATGAAGGAGACAAAAACTAGCCAAGCAGAGCAGAGTTTGTGCCAGTAGGTTGCCTACCCCTGCTTTAATCAACTTCATGCACGTGGTAAAGTGGTGCTGATGTAGGAAAGCAGCATCCTTACTCTTTGTTTACCCAAAACATGTTTGCATCCTGCATCCAGAACAATCTGGATCACATTCTAGGATTATGTCCCAGAAACTTTAATCCAAATCATATCTTCAGTCGAGGCTATTACAGCCACCTGTGACATCCAGACTGCTATCAGCAGCCGCTATCTAGTTTCTTGCATTTGGAAACTGGGTCAGCAGAGGGTTACAGATTACGACTGAGAGGTTACATATGTAAGGGTCACACTGTTTTTTCTCTCTCCTTTTGTTGCTGAAATTGTTCCACTCTTAACTGCTGCATTGTTGCTCCTTCAGAACCTTAAGCCACAGTATGTTATCTGTGGATAGACTCTAATCTGTTTTCCTTCACAAGAGGCCTGGACTGAGTGAGACCACTATCAGCGCGGTCACCTGATTACCATGAGGGGACGTATCAGAGTGACATTTTAGAATTGGCCAGGTTAGTCATACCTGAAGCAGCCTGGTCTCTGTGTGTGTGTGTCTTTGTAGCTGTGGAGACCATATCAGGCGGGTACTCGCCTATCTTATCAAGCCAACTGCTCTAAAGGGACTATTGTGCATGCAAGGTGACGAACCCCGTTAGATTCCCACTGAAACTATTATAGACCAGCCACCATTTCTTTAAGGTCTGTGTGTTGTGTGTGTGGTGATGTATTGTAAAAAAAAAAAAAAAAAAAAGTGAAAATATCTGAAAAATGCTCGAGTTTCTGCAGCAGCAGGTATATCGTCATGTCTTCCAAAGTTAAACAGTGAGACTAACATGTTAAGTGTAAGTGTGTGTGCTGCTGCAATCTATAGTTTTTAAGTCTCTGGGCTCACAGTCGCAGTGCTTGACGTGACAGAGAAGAAAAGGCAGCAAAGAATACGTGACAACTCCGACAACACAGGGTTGGGTTGAGCAAGCCGGCAGAGAGACAGACAGGTAGACAGGTAGACAGGAGGCCTGGCGACAGGACAGGAGAGCAGAAGGCCAGGAAAGGAACCAAGATCAATAAATTAACTTTTTGTTCTGAGCATGTCACTTTATAAGTCAGCATGTGAGCTGTACGGTGTTTTGATCATCTTTCAAGTCATTTTGCATTATTTTTACATGCATCTGTAGGCTACCTCTTATTCACTTGATGGCATACAGTAGTAATTCGGCAGATCTTCATGATTGGTCAGATGGAGCTGCTGAGCCTAAGCAGGTGCTATAAAGATTAAAGATTCTATTTTCTGCCTGTTTTTGTTTTGTTGTGCTGATGGTTTTTCTAGTGCCGGGTCAGTGGTAGGCCAGGCAGTGATCCTCTCGCCATGTGCAGAGGTCTGCTTTGAGCCTCTCAGTGTGATCCAGCCGTGTTTAGTCTACCGGTCCTACATGTCACACACCACAGTCATTTGGTCAGGAGCTGTTTCAACAAGACGCTGCTATTCCTGCAGCACTGCCTCGCCAAACAGGAAACGTTACGACTGATTGACTGGCCCAGACGAAGCATCGGGGTCCTGCAGTGCTATATGAGATCTGAAAATGATGCTTTGGATGAGATGTTTTAAAATATCAGAAAAATCAGTTGGATGATATTATTTGCATATGAATTTTTAAAAGCCTAAAAACCTGAAAGGAGACAGGCTCTTTTTATGAATTTGTAAAATTTCAAGCCAGAATTTGGAACTAAACTATGAATATGTGAAGTAAGCTCCTCCTGATGATTTTAACACTGAATGGTGAAGCACTTCACTACTTCGCTCCATGTCTGCCCTGACAACAAACAAAAGGAAAGCAAACGCAGCATTTCTCCCCATATTTTTTGCCTTTTTAATAAGAAAAATGAAACATGAATCACTTAAATCACATTTAAAACAACAGAAACAATAACAACAACAGAAAAAAATATATTATATCGGCACACTTTTAAAGTTTGAAAAGCAACATAGCTTAAATAAAAAGATATTTTCTTGTGGAAACAAAAATATGCTTCGCAAAGGACATTGTGTGACCTGAAGACATGTCCTCTGCTTTTATATAATCCTTCAATAGATCGTCGATACATTGATCTCTAATCAGATCAGTAGTCATTTGAGGAAAAGGCATTTTTTGGACAGCAAGGGTTATTTGACACCCTTTGACACTGTTCCACTGATCCTATTGAGCTGATGCATTGACACTAAGGGGGAGTTCTAAGTATTGTTGTAACACACACACACACACACACACTATCAGCCCACCTGGCCGCTGGGAGCTCCATAGTGCAAAGTACTGTATGTAAATTCTCCCATAGTGCATCTCTCCTCCCCTCCTCTGTTTTAGTAACGACTGTAACTCCCCCGTGCACCAGCTATCTCTTCTTCAATAGGTTACAGGCTGTCGAGAAGCATCTCATATCGGTAACAAAAACATCAACAGAAACATGTTTTTTTTTTAACTTTTTACCACAGTTACTTTGCCTCGTTCCTTCTGGCTGCAAAAGATTATTTTAGCTTCTGCTTCCTCGAGGACAAAATGGCTTCATTTTTTTCTTCATATCAACCAAAATAGCAAAAGTTTCGAAAGTAGACTTCATCCGCTACAGTACATTTACACTGATGAATGCCTGACAGAAATGATGGACGTAATTTGAAATGCTGTAACACACACACACACACACAGACAAAAAGAAATGGTCTCCCACTGCAGTAACACCTGCCTGAAGCAGTCTTTGGATTAAAAAAACCCTCACATTTGGGTTGTAACTGGTCAACAGAGCGCTATACAAGATATATTAAATTTTATTCCCTTCATAAATAAATGCAAATATCCTTTCCCCCCCCACGTTACCTCTATTTACAGTTTGTACAAAGCCAGTGACCACGTGCATGTCACGAGCAAAGACGGGACCTGACTTCTGGATTGACTCGCACACAGACCAGTCGAATGTCTTCATCACCAGTTAGACTTTTCTGTCCTTTATGTAACCAACCAATCTCCGTGATCATCAGAGTTGCAAAATAAAAAAGCAACCTGTTCTTTGGTCTCTCAAACACGGCAGCCATTTTAGATGTGAGTCTCTTCCAAGGCCACTGGAGGTGAGCCAGAGAGGGAGAGGGAAAGAAAGAGGAGGATAAAAAGAGCTGGGGTGTCCATTTTAGACGAGGCAGGGACAAAGAGAAGTCTCCATCTTGGCTCATCTCTTGAGACAGGTGTGTGTGTGTGTGTTTGTTTGTGTGTGTGTGTGTTTGTGTGTGGGTGTGTGGGTGGTGTTGAGTGCCCATATTAGGAGGCGTTGAGCACCGAGCGGCTGTACAGAGTTTGGTAATAAGCGCCTGAGTCCATCGTGGTCGGCCCTGGGCTGTCGTAGATCTGCTTGGCTCCCACTGGAGAGCCGCTGGCGTAGCTGTTGTAGGCCATCACCTGGTCCTGGTAGGACTTGAGGTCCATCTTCTGTTCATTGGACATGAGGTTAGTGATGGAGAAGGGGTGGTTGAAGTTGTAGTGGGGGTCCAAGGATTTGAGGGCGTCACTCTGTAGGTCCATGTGCTGATGCATGGTGCTGGGCAGGAGGTGGGCGCTGCCCACTAGAGACTGAGAGTGGAGGAGCGGGTTGGAGGAGGCAACAGCTGAGAGAGACAAGGAGGACGAGGTGGAGGAGGAGGGTGTCAGGGAGACAGGTGGGGTGTGGAGGTGTGAGGAGGACAGAGGTGGGCAGTCTAGTGGACCCAGGGAGTTTCTGGGATGCGACAGGTCATCTGAAGAGCCTGGGTGGGAGTTGTCTGAGTGGGCGGAGTCAGGTCCCTCTGATTCTCCTGTGGGGCTGTGGTCCTCCACCAGGTGGTCTCCACCGTGGCTTCCTTTCCCCGAGCCCCCCTCCTGATTCTTGCTTCCTTTCTTCGCCAGCTTCTCCTCAATCTTGAAGCGTTTCTGCCGCCTCAGGTAGCAGCCGTTCTCGAACATGTTGCCGGACTGTGGATGCAGGGTCCAGTACGAGCCTTTGCCTGGCTTGTCCGGCGAGCGAGCCACCTTCACAAAGCAGTCGTTGAAGGAGAGCGAGTGGCGGATGGAGTTCTGCCAGCGCTGCTGGTTCTCCCGGTAGTAGGGGAACAGCTCCATGATCCACTGGTAGATCTCGTTCAGGGTGAGCATCTTGCTGCCGCTCTGCTGGATCGCCATGGTGATGAGGGAGATGTAAGAGTATGGTGGCTTGGCGTGGGTCAGGGAGCGCCGGTAGGGCTTTGGAGGAATCTCCTTGGGCCCGGCCCGGCTCAGGGTCGTGGGTGAGGAGTAACCCAGCTGGCTCATGGACTGGCCCATGTTCTGATAGTGGGACAGGGATCCCAGAGAGCCCGGAGCGGCAGTGCCCAGCTGGGTCAGAGGGCCCGAGCTGAGGGACGAGGCCACCGGGGAGAGGGGCATGTGGCTGGGCCCGGAGCTCATGGAGGCCAGCGGGGAGCTGCTGAGGCTGGAGCTCGGGTATGCCATGTTCATGCCTGCAGGGGAGGCGGTGGCTGGGTTCAAGTTGATGTAGCTGTTGATGGTGCCCATGGAGCCCATAGAGCACAGACCAGAGTTCATGGTGCTGGGAGAGGAATACATCTGGAAGAAAAGAGGAACAACATCTGGTTATTAACAAGAAAACACAGTTTACACACAGTAACAGCAGTAAAATAACCAAATATTAAATAAAGGAATCTCGACCTTCCATTTTGAACATTTACAAAACGAATTCCCCAGAATTCATTTGAAATAAGGCATTATTTTAAACGTCAAGTAAAGCTGTTTGACTCCTTATCAATGCACAATGAAGCTCTCAGTGCGCGGAGAGACGACATGGATTTCACATGGCGATGTTAACCTGAAAATGCGTAAAAAGCGCGTCATGGTGCCTCAGACGGCCTCCTCCGCTGCTTCCGTAGAAGAAAACAAAATGTTCACTAATTAAGCTCAACAGGAGGAATTTCGAGTATTGCCGGTTCTAATTTCATTGTGTTACATAAATGTGGATAATTCCGTGTTATGTGTGTGAAATCTCAAAGCCTTTGAGTTGAAGTAAAAGGAGTTGATAAAATCCACGGGGGACGTGAAGGGATTTGATGCCTGGCTGAATATTATCAGTCTTTCTTCTCGGTAATTTCATCAGGTCGAGGTGAGAACTGATGCAATTAACTCTAATTGAATTAGAGAGAAAGACAGTTTTATATTCACACCTGAATTGTCTCAACACTCGAGCGGCTGCGGGAACACAGACAAAAAAAAGTCTATTGATGTGCAAATAACTTTTTAAAATGTAATTTACATTGAACAATTTAGACCCTGAATATTTACAGATTTATTTATATTAAATATCAATAATTAAGTTTAAATCAAAGTCACAGTTTGAGGCTTGTAAAAATGTATGTTGCCGTTTTTGCTGATGTCGTTTTCAATAATATTTGTAAAATGTTCCAATTAAAACTTTTACAGAAAGATAAGAATTCTTTACTTTAAGGGTATTTTTCTCCCGATGGTAATTCTTCCAAGAGTAATCCTTACAATATTATAAGTGCCCTGATATCCAATGTTTCTCTATACTTAATGTCATTTTAATTATTGTGACACTCATGCAATATTAACATATGTTCTTACGATTAAAATGTAAAATATAATTTAATAAGAGGATTACAGGTGTTTTTCGTTTGGAGTCCTTGGGCACAAATAAAAAAAATTATGTCCTCACTACCAAGCTAACACAACATGAGGAAAATAAAAAGGTACTGAATACTTATTTCGTTTAAGAGTGAAGGTGTGTTTACCTCGCTGGCCTCGCTGTAGAACGTATTCCACTCTGGTAGATCATGCGCTTCCATCTTCACAGAGCTCAACATCCCCAACACAAGTCTTTGGAGGAGAACGACTTATCTGTGACCGGATTGTTTAGAAATATCAAATAAAAAATGTAAAATCCTCTGCAGGGTTTTTGTTTTAAAAATCGCCCCCAAAACAGAAAGTCGTTTCTTTTTTCCAAGAATGAGAGAAAAAAAATAATATCTAGTCAAAAAAAATCAAGAGTGGTGTGCGTCTGCGCTCTGCTCCTGGGAATAGTAAAGTCAATATTTCTTATTTGTCAGTCATCCATTGTTTCATAACCTTATTCTTGTTATGGCTCAGCAGATGTTGACTTCTTCTGGCCCGTTTTTTTGTTGTTGTCTCGGGCCTCAGGACTCAGCGTGCAGCAGGCGGAGATGTAGTGCGCAAATACAGTAGAGAAACCTGGACGTTCTGCTCTTATAAGGTGCCGCCGCGTCCCGCCCAGCTCCAGATATTTGAATACCAGGAAGGGCCCCGCAGAAAGGCCGATGTGGCCCCCTGGTGTGCTGTATATTGGCCGGCGGCTGCAAACGGGGCCACCCGGACGAAAGGTCTGAGTGGATTTAAGAGAAACACAAGCAGAATATGCCTAGTAGTGAAGTCCACAAGGGAAAAATAAATTATCAAGAAGATTATTAGATAACGCGTCTGTTCAATAGATGGAAAAATATGCCCCGAAATGCAACCATGTGGTTTCCTTTCAACAGAACTTCATCTTCAAAATAATTTAGGCTATTTCATTGGGTATTTTTGGAGAAAATATCAAATCCAATGACGTTTGAAAAACATGAAATTATTCCAGTTGTTACACTGGCGCTGTTGAATTTTAAAAGGCATAACCTACATGGCAACGCCCTCATCCTCACCCTCATGTCTGTAGAAACATTGTACATTTGTAAAAGGCCTGTATGTCACTTTCTGATCCTGAGCTCTATGCTTCTCTAATGTGTTTCTTACTATTGTCTTATTTTCATTATTTCATCTTGATGATGTGATGCCAAAAGACAGATTGTGGACAATATATTTTCTAATTAACTAATTTTGCTTCATTTTCCCAAAAAATAAATAAAACGAAAAAAATATCCAAATAACAGCTAGTCCAGATGTTGAAATAGGTTTTCTGGGTGTGGAGTCAGTTTTGTGACGTGAGCGCGCCCAGGGGCGTGAAAGTCGTTAATTCCCTCGGCTATCACTTCTCTGGGGCTGTGAACTCTTTAAACACATTCTCTGGGCGTTAAATTGTGGTAACCGCCAAACTTATTTCAGATTTTTGGTAGTCAAATATTTTCTTCGTAGTCAAATATTGCCCTGATAGTCATGTAAAAATCACGACTATCATGAAAGTATTTGACTATCAAAAGAAGAAGATCCTAATCAGAAACATTATCACAGAGGGCACCGAACCCACCCAAGTTCCCACCCGCACTCTGACACACCTTCACAGACTAATTCAAACGGACTTTTGCCACATGTATGCCACTGCAACGGCAAAAAAAACACGCCTGGTAAAGTCAACTTAAACTTAAAGATACCATCAGACGGTTCGAGGTTGACGGATGATCATGCGCGCAATCTGTGCGTAAATGTGGACCCGTTCAATGTGACGGAAATCCATGCCTGAGAACTTCTTTCTCTCTCTCTCTGTCTCTCTAAAAAGGTCTACAAGACGCGACGCCACATAGAAATACAATAAATAATGTAATCCTGGTGTAATGCATAGGGCCGGACTCCTGGTTGTGGAATACACATCGGCCTCAGAGCAGACGGAGGCCCGTGAATGTCAATGCCTGGGCCTAATGGCCAGTCAATGGAGATGTAATTGATGCGCAGGCAGGAGGTCGACAGGATTAGACTGTGAGAAAAAGATCCCGACGAGGAAATAAGAAATAACAGGAAGGTACATACATGAGCGCGCAAGATGCACCAAAATATGCAGAAATGCTTTAAGACCATGGCACGTCACGTTTTATCTTAGCACAGTTTTAGAATAAGGCCTACAAATAAAAACTGATATTTGATGTCCAGTCGAGCTTATCCCTGTGCTGATCAGTCATGCAATAATCAATCACAGGGAGGTTTTCTTTCCGTCATTTCCGTCATATCTCAGCTGTGTGTGATTCATGGTGTCAATCAGACTCTCTACAGGTGATGGCCGGCGATTATCGCCTGTTTGCAAAACGCTGTCAGATCGATTAACACGTGGAATGAGCTAACACCTCAGTGTCTGTAATGATGTAATTAAGCCTGACAGAGATGAGTTTTTTTTTTTCATCTGGACGATGATGTACAGCAGTTGAAGATAAATAGTAGCTAGTGATCATAAAAAAGATGCACCTCATCCGGAATATAATATTCTGATTTAAAGCCCAACATCCAGACAAATTCCTACATCAGCACCATTACAAAGAAACAAAAGGTCAAATATGACTTGTTGGGAAAGTTTCACACATTCAGATGAATAAAATAAAACAGAGTGAATCAAACTAACGAGCATGGCTGGATTTGGCTGGTGATCCATCTGTTTATTTCTAGTTTCTAAATGTGTTGTCTTCAGTGCCAGTGAGAGCCTGAACTGCTCTGGGTTGTTATTATGGACTGTCTGCACCTCTCTCCTTTCTCGGTGTGACGATCCTTCCAGCTGTTCCTGCTCTGTGAGCTTTCTGTACGCATTCATCTTCAACCCTGCCTCCCAAAATGCATCTTTGATTGGTGTAATGCTCCTTTAAGATTACATTTTGGTCCCCAACACACATTTAGCCACATCCTCTCTCTGCGGGTCCTTTTTCATTCCAATGCCCCCTCCATCGTCCATTAACACCTCTATAATTGGTTTAACAAAAGCTGACACTAATGGAGGAAACGACAGATCGCCCCCTCCATTCATCCCTGGCTCTTATTCACAATAAAATTCATCAGTGATGAGAAGTTTGTCACTTTGAGATTCTTCCAACTGGTCTCAGTTCTCAGACGGACTGAGGTCAAAGAAGAAAGAGCGCCACCTTGTGACCATTAGAAAAGAAAAAGGTCTCTATGGAGGGACAGCTTGGTGTGCAGTTTTTTTTCTCTCCTACACGGAGTTAACTTGATCTTCATTTCTTATAAGCCAGACTGGATCTACCTGGATGTCTGCTGGACTGCAAAAGCTGGATCATACATTATTATCATTATTAGGGGTGTCCCGATACAACTTTTTCACTTCCAATATGTTATCCATATTACAGCCTTGAGTATTGACCAATACTGGTATTGATCCAATACAATATCAGCATGAATCACACACACTTTTAAGACTTATTTCGTAGAGTGGAAGGTTAGAAAAGGCTTGATCAAGTGATATTACTCAAACAGAGAACAGTCAACAAAAGATAATAATTGAAGATAATAAATAAATATTTAAATAAATATTTAATAATAATATTTAAATATTTAGTTTAACTGTCACATAAGCATATACTAAAATTGAACAAAATAAATAAGAAAATAAATTAGAAAACCCTGAAAAATAACTCTAATAAGCCCATAACCCAATGAAAAAATTTAAATATCTATTTTTTAAATATCTATTTAAAATAACTACTAGTTTAAACATAAGCATATTTTACAGTTGAACAGATTAATGTCTGGAATGGACTGCTGGTACCAGTGTGCTTACATCAGAGATTTTAGATGCAGGCCGATATAATCCAATACTCTTTTTTGCTGATATCCGACCAATAGCCGATATAAATATCGGATTGGGACACCCCTAGTTTTTAATCATTCTGGTTAAAAAAAAGAGTGCATAAGATATAAGAACTCATCAAGATTTTAGTGTTTAATCACATAAACCCTGTTGAATAATTACCACTTTTTCTTCCACAAAACAGTCAAACACCTGCACAAGAGAACTCAAATATTTAACTTGTCATGTAACCAGATATGGTGGCAGAAATGAAATGTTCAAGCATCTTACTATAAATGAAATACTTGGAGTTGCCGGCTCTGAGATGTACTGTGAGCTGTGAGAGCCCAGGACAGATCTGTGTGTCCTAATTATGTCCAGTCAGTTAAATTGACCACAGCTGGACTCCACTCAAGGTGCACACACATCCAAAGATAATCCCAGAGACGGTCTGAATACTCATGACAGTGTTATAGTTCATTCTTCCCATCTTTGTTCTTGGTACTGAGTGCAGCTCTGTGAGAGGGAACAATGCGTTTAGCTGCTAAATTCACTCCAACCCTGTACAACTTCACAAAGACCACTTCAGGTTCTGTTATATTTAACACATGCAGTATGCTCTGTGTCCTGGTGACTCATTTTCTGGAGTGCTGTGATCGCCATCTTGTGGCATTACTGTTTGCTGACCTGTAGCGTGTCATGATTTCAGTTGATTTCTGCCTCCGCAAGAGGTGCCTGTTTTCCTCTTTCACACTTGCCTTTGGAAGATCTTACAGAGTAAAAGGTCAGAGTCTAACAGTCTAACAGTATGCAGACTCTCTTTGTGACTTGTAGGGTATGTGTATAAAACAGTCACATTTACATTTTTTCTCAATGGCTTATGTGTCATTCACTGTCATTGGTCCTGTGGGAAAAGCTGCCGTCCCTGTAGCCATGATGCCAACCAATGCGCAGTCAGAAATACGAGATTAGAAAATCACTCCTCCTCTTATCTTTGAGGAACCTGAGCTGAACGGGGTCTAGAAATATTCCTATAATCATCATTACAATATGCATTTTTGAATCCTAAAGGGTTTTTGTGTAAGCTTTCCTTACTCACAAGGTTTTTAACATGAGTCAAGGTGTAAAACTCAAGAAACAGAGAAATAAGTGCAAGTTTCCATCCCATTTATTCCTGGTTTCTACTTTATACACAAAGCTGCAATAAAAACTGACAGATCTAAAGATGACGCATAAATGAAAAAGAAGAGAGATGGAGGGAGGACCGTTTCAAGACAAATGAATGGCCGGCTGACTTTACAGAGGCTTCAGATGAAAGCAAAAGCTGTCCAATGGTGACTGAAAGGGGAACAGATTCAGGTTAATCATCGACTAGACAATAAAAAAAAAGCCATTGCTCTCCTACTTCCCCTGAGGTTCCCAGACACACAAACAGACAGTAAACATTTTAAAAAGGCACTTAACAAGGGATTGCATGGTGTATCAGTGCATATTCAACTAAAACTCCACTTCTTCAAAGACATTTCTCTTCAACAGACCTGCTCTGTGGGATAATCTGTTAATACAGACGGCCTAAGTATGATGAAGAAAGCCTGTAAAGGCCTGGCCAATATATTTCCAAAAATATTTACATCCAGAAACCTCAATTTGGGCATTAAGTTACCTTTGGTTTGTCTGTGCTTCTGAACTGACGAGTATACACTGAACAAAAAAAAAAAAAAAAGAGAGAATCCACCAAAACACTAATGTGTGACTAATGATGTACTGTTCAAATGTAGGAACATTAAATCCCTGCACATGGTTTTGTAACTGGCAAACATCAGAGGTACAGTATGTATGGTCAAACACACTCACGGAAAAACTGTGGAGTTGGTTTTTTTTTTTTTCCCCTCAATGCTGATGATTTCAAAATGGAAAATCTACTTTCAAGCACAAGTATGAGCTGATATTAATGTTAATATTTTGTCAACAATATTAAACACTTCTGCTTTTAGGTGGATTCTCACTTCCAAAAAAAAACTAAAAGGTTTAAGAAATGACAGATATTTTTAATTATATGTTCCAAACTGTTGCATATACTATGACTATGGATTGCACATACTACAATAGATCTATACAGTATATAACATTTAACACTCTAGTATAAAATATAGTTCTAGGCCTATCAATAGATATCTTTTTTTCATATACATTCGGGGTAAAGCATAGGCTAGGCTGGATTCTGTATGAAAGCAACATTTAAATACAGTTAAAAACACACGGAGTCTCTGTGGCTGCTGGTCTATGTTTAGGTGTTTTTTTTCTACACAAAGAGTCAAAGTCAGACTTTCTGTAAAGCTGACAAAAAAAAATGCAGACACACAGAGAACTGTCACTACTGGCATTCTGTCCACAATTTGTGTCGGTTTGCATGTTTAGGGAGATTTCTTGTTTCTCTTTGTTTGAAAGAAAATTCATATTGTGCACTGGGACGCTGTGTCATTCAGTCATGAAATGATGAAACATTTAAAAGTTAAGGTACACTTTAACTGTCAAGATAACTATCTGTTTCATGCCAGTTGTTAATGTGAAATGAAATATTTTATTTGGACTGGCAGAGGAAATGAATCACTTTAGCATGGATTTTCTGCCAACAGTCTAATGTCTGACCTGCTGGATGTTGCCGGCCAACAGTTTGATTATCAACAAGAAAGATACGGACAACCTGGCCAGATTTTTACTCTTTCAACATGTGCTGGAGTTGTGCTTTGCTGTGCAAACACAATAGTGAGTGTACATTACACACTGGACCATGGCTACTTTCTGTAAAGAGTCATTTGAAACAATAAACATCCCTATGTGAAGTCTGCTAACAAGCTAGCATTAGCAGTTATGCTAGCTACCCATAGCAAATAAAACCACTGGCCATGATATAACAACACACTGGAGATGTTTCAGTAGTCCTGTTGGCACTTGTTGTTTCTTAAGGTGCATATTCAAGTTGTGAATGTTTTACATGACTTTCAAACTATTGCAACAGTGGTATAAGTTTTAGTTTGTGTAGCAGGGAGACAATCTTGTAGAAAACTGGTGCAGTCCGTGTGTTGCTCCTGCCCATTTATTTCCAGCTGCTAACAGTAGCTAACTGGCAGTGCTAATGTGGGCATAGCCAGCTGTTTCTGGCACAACTACTGCTAACTACAAAAAGTAGCCACAGTTCAGCTGTTGATTACACATCTGATTCCAACAGTTCATCATAAAGGCAATTTTAGGTCTGATAATGTCCATATAAATGGTCAGTGTGAGTGGTTGGGAGTCAAGACCTGGGCATTAGAAGTTTTCTGAAGCATGGCGTTGCTTGGGGTTGTACTGCTTCTCTTCTGGATCTCTCAGAACTCCAGATATCTCCTTCTGGTATGCGACACGACTCTGGAATGACAAAAACAACATTTATTTGCATGCATTAAACAGAGTACTGTCCCACCATATCAAAGCTGTGTGGTCGTCATATGACAAATAAAACAGTGGTGGCTGACTGCATCGTATTATTGCTGACATACAACATCTTTGCAGGCTGATATGTTATTTTCTATAACTTTGTATCCCTCCTAAATCTAACCAATCTACCTGGATTATATACATTTTTCAATGTTCAATAATTTGGGACGTGCCTGTTGCTGTGTTGGGTCCTGGTTTGGTTTCCAGGGAAATCACCATCACGTCTCTCTCTCTTTCTTGACAGTGACATCTCCGCTGGTGGTTCCAGCTCCACTGCTGGCTCCGCTTCCGGCCCCGGACCCAGCTGCCGCTCCGGGCCCAGGTCCGTTCCCGGGTCCTGATGGAGCAGCTGATGCAGCTCCTGCTGCAGCGGTGCCCAGTATGGTGGACACCTCTCCCTGCATGAAGGCCCAGGGTGGACTGTTGGGAGAGACGTCCAACGGACAGCGCTCCCCGCTAGGGCAGTAAACCTCCCCATCACCCCGTCGGCTCTGGATGTACACTCTGGTACATGGGAAGCAGAACCTGAATTTCATAGAACGGAGAGAATGTTATTATCAGTATCAGTGAAGCATAACTGTTAGGAATACCAACAACTAATACTATTTTAGTGAAAACCTAATATTTATTCAAGTAACTATAAACAAAAGTAAAAACTGATAACAAATCATTGTACCCAATGGTGTTAAATTACTTAATTGGCTTAATGAAAATCCCCCAAACAAAGCACTTTTTTCATGGAAATATTAATCAACAAATTGTTCCAGATTATTCACAATACAACACTTCCATAACATGACAAATAATAGCAAACTAAACAAACCTATGCCCTGGTACTGATGGACACTGAACAAAATGTGTGTCTTCCAGCCTCTCGTGACACAAGGTGCAGGACAGGGTGCTTCCAGTTGAGTGGGTACTGCTGGAAGATGCTGATCCCAGCTCAGAGGCACCGCTGTGGGGCAACGCTGCAGTGGAGGTGGCTGCCTCTGCTGAGGTGCTGGATCCCAGGGGCTCCCCTCCGGACCTCGAGGTTAGGGGCCGTGGCTGCCTGGCTGGAGATGAGGCAGGCTTGGGACTGGTCTGGCTCACGCCTCCAGGCAGGGTGGAGGACGAAGAGGGAAGGCCTGCACTCTTGCTGGCGCTGCTGCCAGCCACCGAGGTGTGTACCTGCGTCTGTATCTTGGGCTGATTCTGGGACGAACTGAGCTCTCGCTCCAACTCCGGAGTGATGAACGGGGCTATGCCCATCCCTATCCCCAATTGTCTGCGGCTCATCTCGGCTAACACCGGGGCAGGGAAGATCATGGGGTTGCTCATGGGGGCTGTTCTGGCGGTAAGACCCGCTGGCATGCCCGTAAGTAGCCCATGGGGAATCCCTGCGATGCTCTGGGTGACTAGACTCGGAGGGATAGCGGCACCTAGCATTGGTCTCCGGCTGCCGCTGGGGCTCTGGCGGTTCACTTCTTGAGCCTGACCGTCACGATGTAGCCCGTTGGGCGGCACACGGACAGCGGACGCGGTGCTTTCTCCTCTGCCTCCCCTGTCAAAGCGGTCCATGTGCGGCCTGCCTCCATCAGCTGCCGCATCTCCTCGGCTAGATGAGCCGTGTTTATTGGGCGAGGGACCAGGTGACCTGACGTTTCCGTCCTGCATCCCGTGAGTTCGCTTCAGCTGTCGGGCACTCGCTATAAGGAACTCTATCTGGTTAGACCCCTCATAGTTCACGCAGCCACGGCAAACAACTTCGCTGAAGTCCCACACGACCGTCCACGGCATTTTTGGGAGGTCGCACAGGTAGCACCACTGGCGCCTGGAGGAGGAGGGGGACGACATGTCTGGCCAGCTAGCTAGCCAGCTAGCTAGACGTTAGCTAGGTTAACCTATTTAGCTTTGACAGGTGCACGCCCTCTTTTAGCCAACGGCTTCCTACTTTAATGGATTCCGAACCGCTTCAAAACAATGTTACACTTTGTACGGATATAAAAATAATCCCACTTTTGGGTTGTTTAAGCTGTTTTTCTTCATGTGTCTGTTTTGTTTACCCACTTCGGCCTCCTCTTGACTGCTGTCAACTGCTCCTTCGACGGACGCTGAAACGTTACGCAACCTTGCGAGGTGCATCATGGGTGATTGAGTTTTCTAGCCTAGTTCTCTGACAAAACCCAACCTGTCGAGCCCGCGTTCGGAACTACACTCAAAACGGACACGGAAGTGACGCAACCAAAGGTCAAAGGTTCTTTGGTGTCAACACATGGGCGCACGCCGCGGCCATGCGTTTTTGAAGTAGAAGAAGGTTTGGATTTTAACACTTTGCACATATCTGTCAACCTAAAAATGCCGAAAGATATATCATCTTCATCAAGCGAAGATGAAGAGGGCAACCGTGCTCCAGAATTGCACGAAAAGGAAAAAGAACTCAGTAAGTTCACTCGCACTGGTTGCACTTACATAGTATTGGTTGGTAATAGTTAGTTCTGTAAGATCAGCTTTATCACATCTATTCTTACTCATTAAAACGCGCCAGAGTGGGGTTATTTGATGCCGCATTGGGTCCAACTTTCATATAGATGTCTTGAATGTGCTATTTTATTCATAACATGTTGAAGGCATACTTTTGGATCCACAGCTAAGAAGACCACCAGGTACCAGTGTCCTGCTGACTTCGTGTCTTTCTGCCATAAGCCCTGCAGCAGCACCCTTACAAAGAGCCTGAAGAACCACAACAATGAGTTATGGCTCATTAAAGCACCTGCCAGCTTTAACCCAGAATGGTGGGTACACTCTTTCCACCTTTCAACTGCAGAAATGTGTTTTGTTTGTATTCATTTATTTGGCAGTTAACATAAACTCTGAACACATTTTAATCTACGTTAAACACCCTACTGCTTCCACATAATGTCTAAAGCAGAATAATAAACCTCTTTTGGTGTCATTGCAAACTAGATTCATATCACAATATCTTAACAAAAGTTAAGCTACTGTGCAGTACTGATGTTGATGTAAGATTTACTGATCAGCAAAATTCAAATGTAGGAAGGGTGACTGCAAGAATAATAGCTGACAAAATAGATACTCTAGTACAGTCATGAGAGGCACTATTGATAACATTCAGCCACTAGATGTCACACCATGGTTGATTCCTTTTAGAACAGATATTTTCCACAGAGATTCTTTTTGGACCCAACACGGGTGATTTATTCACATCATAGTGTTTATTTTTAGAAAAATATTTATTTTTATTCTGCACTTTTCTAAAAGTTCTTTAAATGTATTATTTGTCTACATAAAAGTGTTATCAATACAACCTTTACGTCAGAAAAGTGACTCATTGATGTAAGTTACACTGTAATATCTATTTAAAATAAGCTAGCCATGATAAATGCAGGATGGCTGCATTAGCACAATCTTCAGTTAGCATTGATGCATTTCATTGCCTTTGAGTTTACTGTAATCAATCTGCAGCAATTTATAATTGATACTGGGGTAGTTTGAGGCTTCATGCCGAAGGCAATGCAAATTTATTCATGCAGTGCTTTTCATGCCCAACGGCAATGCAAAGTGCTTCTCTCAAGTTACAAGGTAAATAACTGTAAAACAAACTAACAAATACATCAGATTTAAAAGGAAAAATAAAATAATAAAAAAAAATAAAATAATTAAAAACAACAGTAAACAGGTAGATATTTGGCATGTATTTGAAAGTAGCCTATGCTGTCGCCAGTTCTTGTTCTTCTGTTCCACATTTGAGCAGTACAGACACTAAAGAAAGCTTCACCATGTTTAGTTTCCAGAAACTTCAGAGTGCACTCCCAAAATTCAGTAGCAGTCTTAGAAAATTATGTAGCTTTGAGTAATCTTGAGTAAACTTTACCCAACATGCTTCTCATTTCTCCTCCTTCCAGTTTCAGTGGCGTCAGGGTGCCCCTCTCAGGTCTCCAGACCCTGACGGTCCCTACTGGGAGTGGCCAGCAGATCTACAGCATCCTGGCGTCCACCCACGGTACCTCAGAGCTCCGCCTGCTCACCAGCAGCAAGCAGTCGTCAGATGCTGTGGTCTTTGGCCCTGCTTTTTCTGGACTGCTAAACTTGTGCGAGAGTTACGGTGACAGCGGTGCCAACCAGGCCCCTCAGGTCATCCCTGCAGCTCCAGCACCCTCCATTCCCCCGGGGCTGAAACAGCGCTTCCATCCTTTCGGCAGTAAGACCCCCACGTTGACCTGTGTGGCAGAGAGTGAGGAGGACGGAGCCGCTTTCGGGCCCTCTTCTGCAACCCTCCGCCCACTGGTAGCTAAACGACTCGCAGAAGAAACTTGGCAAGAGGAGGAGGAGGGAGGAAAAAAGAAGAAGAAGAAAAAGAAAGAAAAGCAAATAAAAACAGAGTGTGTAGAAGAGGTAGACAGGGTGGTTAAAGTGGAACCTGTAGCTGAGATTCAGGATGAGGTGATGACGGAGCTTCCCCTCCAGGTGGGAGACCTTTTGGAGGAGAAGAGGAAAAAGAAGAAGAAAAAGAAGGACAGGGAGCGAGCAGAGGTGGAGGAGGGTGTGGAGCCCAGTGTGAGGGTGAAGGAGGAAGAGGTGAAATGTGAACCAGTGGACACTTTGTATGGTGATGTGGTGGAGGGCTCTGCTAAGAAGAAGAAAAAGAAGAAGAAAAACAAAACTGATGATGACTAGTCTGTCGTCACTTTGTTGTTTTGATGTTTAGTTTATAGTTTTGACCTTCCAAACCTGCCTGGGACTCATTTTTACTACTAATTTACTCCAGTGTGTTGATCAATTACATAATGCGAGGCTTGCTTTGGCAGAACACAGAACACATCCTGAAGCAGTTAACTGTTAACTGAAGCAGTGACATGACTTATAAAGTGGATTCAGCCCAGCATCCTTTAAAGCCTCTCATTTTGGGCTCAGAAAGCAGCAGCTTTACACACAGAGCAACAGCCCTCTACGAGTACATGGGTATGAAGAGGGGAGACTCCTGCGTTTGTTGCCAGGTTGTGAAATTGTGGTAGATTTCGTGGGATTATGCTCCCATCAACACTGTGTTGCTGTGTTTGTGCACATATTTACACAACCAGGCCAGTAAGGGTGCTGGTTTGGCAGCAGGTTCAGAAAACTAGAAGCAGAATAAGGTTTCACTGTCACGTCATGTTGCTGGTTGTTTTGTTTTCTTTTGTATGGTCTGGGTCATATGTATCGGAGAATACATGTTTCAAAATAAACTCCAAAAGTGATTAAAGGAAATGAAATGGAAAAATAGAGAACATGTTTGTATTTGTCCGGCAAATTTGAATGCTTTTGACTTAATCCAACAAGGATGGAGCTTGAACTTGTGTTGTAACCACACATTTTAAATTGTACAACAATAGAAAAGTGCTTTTTTTTCCCACAGATTTGTAGTTCTCTAATGATCTGTAGTTCTTTGTGGGAGACATAACCAAATGTGACATCGCTGCTGATGTGGTGTTACTCTCTTAACAAAAAGTCTGTTGAATTTCTACCTTCTTGCACATTAAAATCACTGAAGTGTTTTGTATCTTGGTCTCTTATTACTTGGCTCCAGTACTGAGTTTCATGATGATCTTTATCATCTGTTCAGTGGCTTTTCCAGCTCTGCCATCACTACACCACTGTGAAGGAAACTCTTCATGGCTGTAATCTGTTGGCATGCTGAAAGTCATGTTTTAAGAGCTTCTGCACATCAGCACAAAATCCTGGCATCAAAACATATATTGTTAATCCCAAGTCTGTAAATCTATGCATATTGGTCACCAGTAGAAATTGCTTTCAGTTAAAATTAGGCGGCGAAATAAGCAGTGGTGACAGGGAGATGGCGCCACAGTCCAGAGAGTTGTCTGTGTGGAGCGGCATCAGCCTCTGAACAACCTCTGGGCTTAATATTTGTTTATTTCCACCAACAGAGATCTTCTTTTGATATTCACATACAAAGACAGCATTTCTAATTTACCCTTTTTCCAGCTGCAGCAAATCATCAGATCTCTGTGACACTCTGGTGAAAAGTGTCAGTCCACACTCTGCATCCTCCTCTCCTCTCCTCTCTCCTCTCCTCCCCTCCTCCCTTCATGGCTTCCCTCTCCCTGCTCTGCACTGGAGTATGGTCCTGCTTCTTAATGAGCTCAGGCACCTCTGGTGCTATCACACTCCCACCATCTGTAGTAACCGTCTACCCAGGCTGCAAGGCTTTATTGATCCAGCATTCACATTTTTTATGAGCTTGACTCATTCCAAGGGGTCAACTGGACTCAAAATGAACAAAACTGTGTTCAAGTTTAAAACCCGTGTAACCATCACATTCCAGACATTTGTTTTCTACTCACCATCATGATGTCTAGTTCTGGGTTTAGCAGGCAGCCATAAAATCAGAGGGCCACAGATGTCAGATGTTGGATCAAGCTTCTTTTCCCTGAGTCTCATCTAACGGCAGATTTCTGTGTATCCTCACAGGTATGTTGAATGTGTGTGACCGTCTGCTGCTTCCGAGCCAGTCTGTAGGCTTCAATGCATGAGTGCATTTATGCCTGAGTAACAGTGTGTGTGTGCATCCATCTGATCTTTAAGTCAGTGAAATTGTTTTTGCTCCTTTGAACACATAAAAATATATTTTTGTTAAATTTGTTAAATAAGTTTTAACATGATATTTTTTCCTCGTTTGAAAATGATATCTGGGCTAGTTTTTTATGTTAAACCAGTAAGAATAAATAAAACACCAGTTAGAATAATTCCTCTGCATAAAAAAATCTGTATTAAAAATAAAGTGTTCATCTTGGTTCCATAAAATCCTAATTTAGGAAAAAAGGCTGGAGCTGAGGTGCATTTAGTGAGACACCTGTGTGACAGTGTCTCTTTTAGACAGCTTCCTAATGGGACCTCAGTCCTCATTTGCAGGATCTTCCCACTGAATGTATTGCCATGAAGTTTATTTGAAAGTTTTGAAATCCTGTTTGTGTTTTACAAACCTTTCCCAGATCTGATCTTAGCCTCAATTACTGTCCCTCTAAATCAGTCCTGACCGGACCAATAAACCATCATAATAATAGGTTTACTTGTTATGCATATGTTTATGGGGAGAACATGCTGACTCCAGCTCCAGACCCTTCTCACTTTTTAATATTTCTATATGCATAATGAATTGCAGTCATGAAATGAGCAGAAGTTTTGGCCCAAGCTGAAGCATTTTCAGTACGCCTTTGCTTCACATACTTCAGTTTGTTTCAGTTTGAACCTCTATTGATGTTCTGTCAGAACTGCAACAAAACCTCAAGACGCTGTCACTGAGTAAATTGGCCAGTCAGAGTGGAGATTGGACAAGACTGCTTTGTGAAGGGCTCATATTGCCGTGTGGTCTCCACAATGCACTGTCGTTGATTTTTTTTTGTGGAAATTGATAACAAATTCCCTTTTCATCTAGTATGTTCTGAAATGAAGTAATGGCCAGAAAGCAATATCTTTTTAAAGAACAAATCAAATCTAGCATTCATTAACAACCCCTGCTATGATGGCTGTTATTAACAGCTGTACATCTTGTTATTCTGTCTTTTTCTGAATCTTTCATTGAGGTTGCATCAGCACTCTGACTGTGTGTTTGTACAACACCTTGGTCAGATTTTCATCTCATTTCTGTCATTTTGAAAATTCACTATCTGCCAAATTTAATCTGAAATACGCAGGAGCTTGGAGTTACATAAACTGGAATCTTCTTCCGCTCTCTTGGAGATTTTGTCTGTCGTCGCTACATACAGAGGCTCAGACTGGGTCACATTTACATCTTTTTCACCTAGAAGGAACAAAACAATAATTAGGGACATACTGTAAGTTGGTGACCACTAGTTTCAAATTCCCACACCTGCTGGGAAAAATATGAGTTGGAAGTTTATGAGTAATGGTCTCTGCTTCTTTAACAATGCCTGCTGAGGTGTTAACCCAGACAAACTCAGCTGTATACTGGGCAGCAGCCTGCAGGTGTGAACATGTTTAGTATGAAATAGTACAAAATTGTGTTGATGGAAACAAAGGTCTATTCACTCCAATCTCCCTCACATTAATGAGGTTTTAAAGAGTGACCGTGACCACACTGTGCTTTTTTCCTCTTCTCTTCCTGAGTGCAGCAGTGGAGGGGAAAGAGAGACATCTAATCATGTCAGCCTGATTATGTAGGTGAGTGATCCCTCCCCTCCAGCGCCTCACTGCTGCGCCACTTCACACAGAGTCACACCTGCAGCTATGCAGGATGCTCTGTCTTTAAGCATTTACAGGCAGGTAAACTGTCCAGGTTAAAGAGGAAGCAGAAGTCACATGTCGTGGACATTAACAGACATTTAAAAGGGTTGTCTAAAACAAGATAAAAACACTAAATCTGGGAAAAAGGTCCTCAAAACATGTGAAATTATCTGTCCATCCAAGATAATTTCACTTGACAAGGCTTGAGCTACAGCCACTCCCTTATTCAATCAAAATCTAACTTTTTACAGGCAAAATGGACTAAATATATGCATAAAATAACCAGAAAATGCTGGTTTTAAGATGAGATTACTAAAAAAAATTTTAAGACCCAAAATATATGAAATATTCTAAATACCAGCAGAAAATAAGCAGAAAATGCTTGC
>CM056559.1:21893064-21943064 GCA_029721515.1 Synanceia verrucosa
TAAGCATAAGAATAAGCACCTGGAACCTTAAAAGCCAATTTTCCCACTTGACACATTTTAATTTTAAACACATATAATGTTGCTGCATCCCAACTGCTGATGGTTTTACCTTTATAAGCTGCTCTACATTTAAATGCGTGGTTAATACATGAAAATCCCTTAGTCAATAATGCTGAGCTTAATTCATTCCATTAAAGTTATGATTTAATGTTCCCACTGAATGCAAGCAGCAGTTTTACATAAACAAAGACACAGTGTCATGGTAAGGAGTAAGCCTTTCCGGTTACAGGCTCCTCACTCCAGATGATTCCTTACACAGCTTCCTGGAATGTAATTTGGTAGTAAATATAGTGAAAAGATGGATTTCCATGAAAGAAACTCTACATATGAACTCTGTTTTACAGTGTTATTCACTTTGTATGTCTCACAGTATGAAGCCTGTCTGTTTATTCATGCTTTGCTCTCACTAGAACAAAGTACATTAAACATGGATGGAAATAATTAACTGGAAGTGTATCAATCAAACAAAAATGGAAATTGTACTTCCACACACAGCTGCATATTAAAGTATTATCATGGCTTTTTTTGATAAATGACAAATATTATCAATGATATGTAAATTGTTTTAGTAAATATCTTGTGTAGACTCATTGTTAGCTCACAGTAAGTTTTGAACATTCCAGCTACAATAACCAACATAAATGTATCTGTTGTAAACCATCCATCCATACACTTGTCTCTATGATGTCACTCATTTTACCACAACCTAAACCTTATGATCACAGATGAGGCCGACTTTGCCTTGACTCATTAACAGGACCTCAAAGGTACTTACTCCTCTACTCATAACAGCCTCTTACTCTCAGAGCTTAGAGTGACCACCTGAGTGACATGGTATCAGACCTGGAGGTGCTGACTTTCATCATCCTCTCAGCTACAAACCATCATAACTCGAGCAGAACCACATCATCATCTGCATAAAGCAGGCCACCAAAGAGGATGCTTCTCTCATCTGCTGCCTGCACTGAAATTTTATCCATGAGAACCCAAAAACTCAGCAGCCTGTATGAAGCACTGCAGGATGGAGACCGAGTCAGCACATTTGCATAGACTAGACATCTGCACTGTGAATAATTTATGGTGACATAAATTCCATAACCTTGTTATCTGGTTTGCTCTTTTGTGGCTGTTTCCATCACATCAGAACAAAGCTTCGAGGCCATCAGATTTTGTTTCACTGAACCCTCAGCGTCTTTACATGTAGAGCGGAAGAGGTGGTTTCCAGGACTTTTCTAATCACCATCAGGTCGTATCCTGACAGACTTCTTTCCTATCAGCTCACTGGACAGGAAATACCATGTTAGCTTCCCAGAGTGTCTTGTGTATGAGCACCCACATTCAGACTTGGGTCAGGGTTCAGGGTGGATCAGAGATGAATTGGCCATCGGAGACGGGCCATCGCTCGCCTTGGAGTCCTGCTGGGCAGCAATCTGCCTGCGGGTTGAGGCAGACAAGCCCTTCTGCCTAGAATTCTGCCCAGAGTTCTTGAGACTGCAGCTTTGGATAAGTAGGATTGTTCATCTGAATCAGACACAGAGGATTAATAGCACTTTCCCCTCCTAGAGACCTGCAGCAGCCATTAGTTTATGCTGAGAGATTTCAGAGATGAGATGATTAATTTCAGAAATTTGGCTGATTTGGACTCTTTCTTTCTCACTGAGTTCTCCATTTTGAACAGGAGTGAGGAATTTAAACCGAATACACGTTTTTAGACCCAAATTTGAGCCAGAACTGGAATTCTCCTACAAGTCAGAAACAAATTAAATTAGTTAACTACAAATACCTGGGAGTGGTGACTGGAAATAGACTGGAAATCCAACACAGAGGCTGTGTACAAGAAGGGGATGAGCAGACTCTATTTCCTGAGGAAGCTGAGAGCCTTCAATGTGTGCACCAAGATGTTGGAGATCTTCTACCAGTCTGTTGTTGCCAGCTCCATCTTCTTTGCTGCTGAATGTTGTTCAGCAGCATCAGAGCCAGAGACACCTGCAGACTGGATCAGATCATCCACAAGGCTGGCTCTGTGGTGGGTTTGAAACTGGACTTTTTTCAAACTGCAGTGGAGAGGAGGACATTCAAAAAACTGATCTCCATCATGGACTTTTTCAAACATGGTGTTTATCACCATCCATTAAAGCTAGAATCACTGAGCTAAAATGCTATTTTTTTTAAAAGTTTTATCCAATCACTTTTTAAAATCTAAATAAGGATGGAAGGAAGGACAAATTAGATGATTTGCAGGAGTTGCCTTTTTTCTACATTCCCTGACTTCCGTCTATCTTTACACATTTATAAAAAAAAAAGTCCTGTGCTGTTCTCAGTAATCCAAAAAGAGACTGTGCTCTATATATTATGTAACTCCCAGAAATGGGTCAGCATAACAGGGATAGTGTCACTCACTCTCTTTTCATACAGTAAGTGTTATCTTTCCTTCCCTTTAATTTCAACAGTGGTTGCATAATTGTTTGTATAAAATTTGAATAATATGAGACCATTGTCTAAATGTAATGCAGTGGTAGACTAAAATGGATTTAATGTAATTTACATGCAGTCTGTCACAAGAGTAAAAGCAGTGCACTTTGCTCTCCTCTCGCTCTCTGTAATAATAACAGTGTACTCCAGTTTTATTTGTCTGCTTAACCTCTCCTGTCTTCAGAAGCTCTGTTGCTCCATAAGCTGACTTATACAAAGGGGGATGTTGAGTATGTTGCATAACTAGTCTCTTAGTATTCCAACTGTTCATCCAGAAAACCCCACCACTCCTCCAGATTTCCATTCTCATGGGGTAAAGTACATCCACTGGACCCCTGACCTCCACAGCAAGTGGCTCCATCCGAACTGACTTGATTCATTTTCCTCCAGTGCTGCCCAGCCAGTTGTCCATGTTCCAGGACTCGGCACGGGACTTTTACACGGGCAAGGGCCAAAAATGTGTCACTGACATGTTTTCAGTTTTGTAAGACAAACAAGATATGATGTGTCAGTGTCACACTCTGTCCCTCTATCTGTCCTCTACAGCTACATATCCTGTCAGACATTGCCTTGTGTCCTCGTCACCTGACCTCTCCACCCATCTACACACCTGCTCCCTCTTTCCCTTGTCAGCCTTGCAGTTTACAATCTGCCCTTTTCCACACACTCTTTGCCTGCTGGTCAAAGTGACCACATGCCTCATAGTTCCAATCATTTGTAGTTGTTGATATTTGGCTTGCTCACAATATATTATATTGTCTTTGCTGCAATAGCTCATTGTGCTTCTCAGTGACAGACATTATTGAGTGACAGTGTTAAACGCTGTCTGTCTGCTGACTGCATCATGGTCGCTCGTTGTGACGACAGCTGTTGAAAGCCTTGTATTTTACTTTGCTAATTTATAATAAATACTCCTGTGTTTTATTATCTACAGCAACCATACAGGACAGGAAGTTACGAGCACAGAGATGCAGACAGAAGATTCTGATCAAGTTTAGCCTTCAAGATCTACTCCTGCATCAGTTTCTCCTCAACAAGTGACAAATAATAATGTATTTGTACATATGTAGTCTCTCATCACATTGCCAATAAGAAGCTGTGCTGTATCATACAGAATTCAGTGTCCCTGTACTCACTTTCAGTGTTGAACACTAAGCCTCGTCATCTCCTGCTGCAATCATCAAATGTAAACTCAGTCATAATTTTGGACTGCAGGGCCTAATATTAGTGTTTATTGGGTATAATTTTTTTCTTGGATGTATATTGGGTTTTATGCTGTGTGTAAGCCAGCTGATGTTAAACTCATTGAGTTATAAATCAGAAAGTGCGTTTTTGCCCATTTTGTGGGCCCATTTTGTATTTCAAGAATATTTTAAAAACGTTTGTTTTTACCTTGTTTCATTCTTGTTTTTATCAGTGGTAGATTAGAGGCCACTTTTACTAAAATCACCAGAATCCATCCGTTTTGATCTCTAATCTTGATCATCTCCACTTCCTCCACGTCTCTGTGGCGTACACCATCTCTTTATGATCTGACTACATCTCCCAGAAGTCCCAACTTTATTCACAGGCTGCGGGAGATCAGTGACCACTTTGACGAGTAATTACCTCAATGGCACTCAATGAGTTAGGTGTCATTTTCAACAGTTACGGTAAGTGTAATGACATGTTGGCGCTGGTGTTGTGTTGGGTACTGTTTTCTGCAAATATGAGTTTCCTCCTAACTAAACCCATCAGATGGGGCATATTCTTTTTACCAGGAGGGAAACACAGATTTCAGCATAATACAGTATTAATAATGTGTGTGTGCCAGGCTATGTGATGCTGGTGTTTGTCTTGCCACATTACCGATAATGATGTATAAGACTTTTATGATTAAACTGTGTTACATCACCATGATAGCTGATTAGTCTTGGCCCGAATAGGTCCACCTGATTTTCTCTGTGCTCACTCACATTGTGATTTCTGCTAAGACTAGCTTTTTTGGTATAGTTTATTTTAAATTGTAAGCTTACTCTCTATTCCTCTTATTTTATCTCTCAATCTTTTTTCCTACCTCAATGAAAGTTGCTTCATCGTATTTTGGACTGAAACCCTTAAATCATCTGTCTGGCCTAGAGGAATAAAAAAAGCTGCATGTCATCCTCTTTATTTCCAAGCACTTAGCCTGATCAGATTATCATTCAGTTATTAAATGACCTGGGACCATAATAACTTAAAAGCAGAGCAGAGGAATGCAGAGATTCAAGGTTACTTCATGGTCACTGAATCCCTAAATCTGTCTTGAATCCTTCTTAGTCCTGATATTTTATTCTCTTTTTTGTAATCTTACTTTGTTCATTGGTACAATAAGAGAAGGAGGGAGAGAATGAAACTAAAGAGAGGATGGAGACAAGATGGAAAAGACTAAGATAGAAAGGTCTTTTATATCTGACTTGTCTCATCGTTGCTCTTCATGACATGTTAGCTGCTGTACCAACCGCCTGATGTGCTTTGCTTTTTGGTTTAGCAATGAGGACTTTTTAAGGACTCTTAACTGGCAGTGTTATGTTCATGTAGGGATTTGTGCAGAGGCTTTTCTGGCAAATCCTATGATCGATATATCCATGCAATGAGCCAACATCACTGATACAGTGAAAACATTGCTTTGTATTGCCATCTTTTCGAAAAGTCTTCATTGAGAATTTGTTCATGACTCCGTCGCTGCAGAGAAAGCCCTGTGACTGATGCAGAATAATTTGCACCAGGAATGAAAGCCACCTCAGATAAAAACCAGATGTTAGTGACCCCTGAACCACCTAACAGCATCTTTTCCCCCATCTATCTGAAGATTAAACATGTTGCCCTTATTCTTACATCTCACAGGCTTCAGATGTGCATGCAATTAACCACTAGCAGTAAATACCGAAATGCAATAGAGAGATGATTCTTCCTCAAGGTGTTGATGCTGTTTGTTCACCGGTGGCAGATGGACAAACAAAATGATCAAAAAGTAAGTGAGAGATGGAACGAGTGTGTTTTGTTGTTCCTCTGTGATGTGCAGCAGCCGGAGGCAGTCGTGCTGCTCTGCTGTGGTTCCTCTGTTCACTGGCTGACTTCCATACATCACACAGACTAATGTCTCCCGACAGGGTCGGCGTAATGTTTTGGGGGTCTCAGAGACAGGTGGATGGTCCACCCCGCTGGGCAGAGCCGAGCATGTCGAGAGGCTGTGATTTAACAAGAACTCAGTAAGCAACCTGCAAACAGTTCTGTTACTGAGGAAGCCGTCGGTCATAAGAATATCCTAAAATAAATTCACTAGTCTTATCAGGGGAATGACAGGCTTTAGGGTTGGATCTAGATTTGTTTTTCTAATTAAATTGGGCTTTGTTACATAAATCATCCATGCACCATTTTGTATTCCATTCAGTGTATTAGGTAACTAATCTTTACTTTAAATGCAATTTGAAGAAGCTAAAAGATCCCATTCCTCTACCAATGCTGACATTACTGATCAGCTTTACGTGATAACAAATAAATGTTTTTGATACATGAATAACATATTTTGTATGGACACAGTATGTTAGTGACATTGGGAGGTAGGAGCCATCAGATAACAATATTTCATCCAACTAATTATGTTTTTTCAGACAAGGACCGAAGCACCATTTTGGATCTCTGAAGCACCATGTTGTTTTTTTGCAGGACGTGAGGATGGCCTCTAGTTCCTCAAACTGTGGAAAGGCTAATGTGTCCTGTTGGGTTTGTGTGATTGACCGTGCCAGGAGGTAAAGCACTAAAAAAAGAACAACTATATAAACAGTATATTCAAGCTAGAAATAGACTGTGCTTCATGTCCGATATATTAAGTAGAATATGGGCTCTGAGGAGCTACATTGTCACATGTACACCATGTGATACTGCTGTCCTTTTTAGATGTATGATAAAACCATACATTTCAGCACCTATTGTGAATTTAAAAAAATATTGTTTTACTGTGGAAAATGTGTATTAGAGTATGAGGATGTTACTTGCTACTTCTCCATTATTTCCCATTCTGTGGACATATTCAGATCATAGACCATAAGTGTAGTCACTAGGCCACTACCCATTTGTTTGGACTGTCATTTAGGAGCCCTGAGTTCTGCATTTTGGTCATCGCCATCTTGATTCTTTAGCCCGCTCTGACGCATCGCCTGCTTTATGGTCTGTTTGACTTTAAATGGATCCATAATTTACCAAATGAACATTGTGCTGTATTGAATATGACGTGAAACTAGTGAGAGAGAGTGAGACCATCAACTTATGTTTACAGTGTTTACCAAGGTTATGTGAGCAGTAAAAGTACAGTCATCTCCTGCTGGCTTCAGTTTTTAGACCTGGAGGTTGCCGATTAATTCAAACATATGACGTTTTAATCCAATGATAAGCAAACTCTTTGGATGTAAGCACCAGATGAATATCCTGTATGTGTTTAATGCAATGAGCCACACTGTTAGCACCGGCTACCATGAACACACACTCTGTAGTTTATATGGACTCAATCCCACACACACCATCCTGCTGCTGTAAATATTCACTACAAAACCCATCGATCCGCTGCTGAAAACAGTCCCAGACAAAACACTTATGGACCTCTTAGGGAAGGCTTAAAAATGGGGCGTTTAACAGTGTGGCTTATGTATTCTGGGGAGGAAGGGGAGCCATTTTGGTATTGTAATGAAGTGATATTATTTTTGGATTAAAAGCGAAAAGTTAATATCAGTTTAACATTTAGCCCTTTGTATCTTGTCACAGTGTTTTCCCCATATTGAGTCATATTTCTAGACCCACAGAATATTTTGTACTGTCTCTGAAAACACTGAATAGCTGAAATGAAAGTAGAGACTCTCTATTTCATCATGAAAAATATGTTTGTTTTTACCTTGTTCCATTCTTATTGTATGAGAGGTAGAGGACACTTTCACCAAAATCACCACTTTATCTCCAGAATCTGTCCATTTTGCTCTCTAATGTTGATCGTCTCCATTTCCTGCTTTGATCTCTGTGGTGTATACCGTATCTTTATGTTCCGACTACAAATCCCAGAAGACTCAACATTACTCACAGGCTGCGGGAGACCACGATCGGTGACCCGCTGCAGAAAAAACACTTTGACGTACATATACGTCAATAGCACTCAAGTGTTGGATTTTAAGTGATGGCACTCAAACAGTTAAAGGTCATGTGAATGAAGACGATAAAGGCATCATCATCATCATGACAAAAAGACAACAGTTAAACCCAGAATGTTTCCAAAAGTCTTATTGGTTGTATTGTGTAAATTCTGTTTTATCACAGTACTTATCTTTAAATGCTAGCAGTCCTAGAGTCCTTCACTATGAGCAACTATTTTTTATTGCATGCAGTCATTTAATCTATTGTAAAATGGGATCAGAGCAGCTTTAAGCACTAGCTGTCATTTACATTGGTCTTACCTTCATTGCAACAAGCTCCATTTTCTTTCCTGAAAACATGACATGAGGTAGAGAAAGGAGAGCTTTATGTAATGAAATAAATGAAGTGAGAGGCAGACAGAATTAGAAGAGAGAATTTCATGTTGTTTGAGTTTTGTTTTTTTGTTTTTTTTTTTTTAAAAAGCACACCAGAAACAAGGGAGCAGAACTTATTTGCGTTCTGGTTTTGCTGCCACCCACAGCAACACCAGTTAAGACACATCAAGCACTGCGTAGGCTTCCCTTTGTACTGTAGAAAATGTATTTATTAAAGCATAGGCTCCAGAACAGAAACAAAAGAAAAGGAACAACAACTGCAGAAGATTGCAGAACATATTATGTACCATAAAATTGATAAAGGAATCACTGTACACACTACAGTGCTTTTAAAAATCACAGCTTTTTGCAATGCAGTTAATAGAACTTCTGGTTTATGTATTATTTTCTTTTATACAATAAACATTCAATAAATTGTGTATTCTTTTGGAACATATCTGTGAATTTCAAATAAATATGTCTGTAAGTTTGAGTTAGAAATGTTATCACATTAAAACCAACGGTATAGAAAAAATACAGTCATTGTTCATGTTTTAGCTCAGCTGACTGGCGTTCTGTAAATCTGAGAAGAATCAGGGATGAAAGATGAGTAATTTAAAATAAATATGATCCAAAGATTCTGTGGGACTAAAAAAATTTTCTGACATGATACATACATCGTTGCCTGACTCTACTATACAGTATATCAACAAATGTGTATTTAACTTTTGAGGTTAATATTTTGAGGTTTCATTGCAGGAAGATATCATGTAAATTTCAAGCTCTCTTATTAACTACAAATGCTTCATTTGTTGCCAAAAATATTCATTTTTAATTCAAAATGTCATTATGATATAAATTGTATATTTCTTAAAAGCCAATATATTGTTAAAATCTGAGGCAACCAATGTTTGAATTTCATATAAAATATATTTTATTTAAAAAACAGCCTTCTTGAAGCAAATTGAGTTTAGCACGCAATAGCTCTTCCTTTCTAAAAGATCAAAAATGTTTGTAGAACTTGAAGGGTTTTATTCCAAAAAATGCTAAATATGCACTTTTATCACAGCTGCTTCTGAAATGAATAATCCTGTTAATGCAGGGCATTTGGGTGATAATATTAAAGAGCAGATAATCTGCATTTTCTTCTCATTGAGTTACACATTTCAGATTTAAATAAAGCCCTTTGGAAAGAAACCCTTCAAGCGAACCTCCCTTCCCCACGGTGGATTCAACTAGACTGCTTTGCTCAGCAAGTGATTTTGTATTTTAGACTGAAAACATCTGCCGTGTATGCTGGCATAAGATCCACCATGAATATAAGGCAGGCTGTCAGAACGAGAGAAGAGGTGGTGGAAGAAGAAATGGCGAGTGGTGGCCATTATTCGGTTGATTGCTGTGAACATTAAAGAGGACATATCATCCTCATTTTTAGGTTCGTATACTTGTATTTTGGGTTTCTACTGAACATGTTTACAAGCTTTATTTTTCAGAAAATACAGTATTTTTCCCATGCTGTCTCTTTAAGCCCCGAAAAACCCTCTGATTAGCTCTCTTATTAGCTTAAATATGGTGGACAATTGCAAAGGTAGTTCTGAAGCTGTGGACAATATACTTTAATGAGTCTGCATGTGACATAACAGATCTAAATGGTTTGTTGAATCGCTTATTTTCTGATAAACAACCCACAAAAACTGACACTTGTCTTATTTCACAGTTTGTGGGTTGGTAGGCACTGCAGATACTCAAAACATACTGACTGAAAAAGTGTTTTTCATGATGTGTCCCTTTTTAAATGTTGAAGATTTACATGGTAAGGTGGAATATCATCATCCCTTGTTTCATCAGTGACTGACCGCAGAGCTGTAGCATGAGTTCAGTGCTTATACAGTCTGTGCACATATGTAATCTAACAACAAGCTCAAGAAAACATCTTCTAACGTGATATTTGGTCAATGAGAGTGCTGCCATTTGCTTCCAGTTGAAGAATTTTATCTCCAAATGACACATCAAATGTTTGAAAATGCGACGCAGATTAGCCCTGAGAAATCTTGGCTTCCTGTACTTGCAAAAATTATTATATTTGAGAGCACCTCAATTCGTAACTCAGCAACCAGCATCACTTTTTTCTAAGGTAGAGCACAGAGGAGTTTAAATGCATCGCTGTGATTTGACATATGCAATGGACCTCCCCATAATGAATTAACTTTGAAATATCACAATGTTGCTACAGTATTGCTGACATTGACCTTCCAGTACATGGACTGATTGCCAATTAGTCTATTGATCGCCTATCACATGACTTCGGCTCAGTATGTTGGAGTGCTGTAGCAGTGGATGATAAAACCACATTCATCCAACAGCATGAACTAGATATTGAAAGACTGATCTATATGTGTAAATCACTCCCTCCTGTGAGTGAAGGAAGCCACGAATTACACTATAAACCTATGAAAAAAAGCACATTCTTCCTCCTCTAACAGAAACCATGACTACTCAGAGAGCTTAATTACAACGCTAATACATGATTACTAATCAACATTAACAGTTTAGAGAGGATGCTGACATTTCACTTGTTAATGTTGCAGTGCCCTCTGAAACCTTGTATGCTGGTTGTAAACAGGGTCTTCCCAGGGGACAGTGAGGGTGTTTATAGAAGCAGGGCAGAGACACATCCAGTATTCATGGTCCCACAACATAAATAATTCGCCCTAATGCTCTCTAGGTTCAGCCAGCTTCTTAATGCCTGCCTCAGTATGTTTCTAAGCACTGCTGCAGTATGACATGCTTCTCACTGCTTATTGCAGGCTTTGGTTTAGTTCAGATACCCTCGAAACCTGCAGGTGGACAACTCAAACATTCGCGGCCTACTTGCAAAAGGTGCCATCATGAATGTCTACAGCGTTAATCGTCAGAAACAAGAGCACAGCTTCATATTCTAATGGGAGAACTGGAAAATGTGGTGCAACGCCATAAAAGGCCATTATGGTGACAGAAATATAGGCTACGTGTGCATGGGAAGTGCTGTTTTTCTGCAGAAAGCGAGCCTATCCAATTTATCTTCACTTCCAGCAGACTTCACGGGGGCAACCTGGGAATTCCTGTGATCATCTCCATTGGGGTTTACTGCGATCTATTCTGAGAGTTCGGATGAACGAGGGAACATAAAAAAGTGAATGGAACGGATGAGGAAGGAGTGAAATCAATATGCAGCACGTAATATGAGAGACCAGCGGTAGCAGGTGCTACGCTAATGCTGGCAAACATGGATAGCACTAGTTGACACAAGATTATAAAAGTATAGCTTTGATGTATCAGTGGAGACAGAAAACTTCAAGATTTTGTGCTACTGGAAGTTTTTAATAATTGCAGCAGCAAGAATTGCCGTCTACAGGAGCACAGCTACTTTATCATGGTATCTGTCACACAGGGCTCCTCTGGGGCTCACACAGCCCTGGAAACTGTACAGATGTACAGCAACAAAGTAGGTCAGCTGAGACTGAAATGCACTGAAACACCTCCACAGATTTATAGGTATGTCCAATTACACTGTGGATTATATTGGGAAACATCCATGTTAAAGGATAATTAACTAAACTGAATGTTTTAGTTGGTAAGTGTTATACAACTTTAAAGTGTGTTAATATGTGAGTGTCTCATTTAGCTCAGTATTGTAAAGCAGGGACATGAATTGCACTGGTACAGTATGAGGGGCTTTCTCACTCCCTTTGACTTCCACTTCAACGTTTATTGTATTGATGATCTAACCTGCTTCTGGCAACCACCTTTTCTAAATTTCAGGTTCACTCTCCTTTTCAGCAGCAGAGTTCAGCTCTAATCTCTCCCTGCATGATGTGTATGACATTGGAAAACACAAGATGCATATGGCTGTATCTTCTGTCGGTACATGGATCAAGGTTTTGCAGTCATGTTCTTGCACAAAGAAATACAATTTCACCTCTCTTACTGAAGGTACTTACCTCCTGTTCCTCAGAGGCCTTTGCTGTTCTGACACAACCTACAGCATCTTTGGGAGTTGCTCTAAGGCACATTAACATTCATCACAACACTGGAGTGCATCTTGATGGACAGTTTTGGAACAATGGTTCATTTCCCCCCCCCACATGTTCACCTCTAAGAAGATGGTGACAGTTTGACAAATGTTTTTTGGAGGCAGAGTTTCTCTGGATACAGACATAATCATATTGGTTTAGTTACAATCTGGATTCTAGAATTGTAGTTTAACTGTGTTTGAGATGCTACATGACAAATTTGTTTGAGTACAAAGTGAATGTGAAGATATTTCTTGTGGCAACCTGGTGAATATGTAGTATGGATTCAGTAAAAATTTAGCTTTTCATGATAAAGATTATGTGTTGGGTCGGCAAGACCCATATTTGCTTGTTTGCTGTGACTCATCAGCAGTGTGTAACACTGTGCACTGGATCATACCCTCTATAAAACACCACAGAACACTGTGACCTTCTTGCTGGACGCAGGAGGAACTTCTTTAGTGGCATATGGAGAAAGGTGTGTGGGAGGTGTGACAAGAGGTTGGTCGGACCATGCTGTGAATTGTGACTCCATTTCCCAGGGGGCTTTGCAACAACAGCTCAAAAAGCCACTAGCCGCTAAGCCGATGGCATGGAGAAGGCGGAGACGATTAGGCCACAGAGGTCGCAGGAGCGGATTGGCTGGTTTGTGGAATCATGGTGGATGCAGGGGTGCAGGTGTTTGTTGATCGGATGACTCTGGTGCACAGGAGGATTGTGGGTAGATGGAGATGACCCCACCCCTTCTTAACTGTGATGCCTGTCATTGGGAGGACGATGATGTGTGGAAGTGGCTCAAACCCTGATTCGGTTTTAATTCTTGACTTTCTCTACATGTTGACCTGACTACATCAAGCCCTCCTAGAAAAACTCAGGACATCTGAATGGAAGCACATTACCAGGTGCCATGTTGGATCAACTTTTACTGTTGAAACTTACCTCATAACAGTGTATCTACTGCATTATCCAAAGCTTTCAGAGCTCATGATACTTACTGATTTCACAAACCAATGTGCGAGGGCTTATCTTTTAAGACTAAAGATGTTAATTTGCTTCAATGGTTTATTTTACCCATAACCATGTACAAATAACCAAAACCTTTTACAGCTTTGTATGGTCACACATTGAGCATTCATTGGTCCATAAGCACTCCTCATGGCGACATGAAAACACTTGTTATAAGACACCGTCATTGATTCCTAGCGTCGGCATCTTAACGTTGCACTGAAATGTACCATCCATTCTAACAGTTTCATTGCAAATCAAAAAAGTCACATGCAATGATTGAAAAAAATTACATTACCTCATGTCACATAGAAAGTAAGCGAAAAGTTCCATCATTTAGAAATAAGTACTCCTCTGAGATTCATCTCGTTTTCTTTTCTTTTTAAAGTCCTAGACATTCTTTCAACAGCGTTGTTGGTCTCATTTGGGTTGTAAACATTAGTTACAGTGCCTAGCTTCAATCACCGGGCTGGCTATGTCGCATCTCTCAAGAGAATTGGTCAATCAATACTATCAATCAACTGATCGAAAGGAACTGGTCAGTAGTCAATCAATTGTACAAGGAATTTGTCATGGAAGGACATGATCGTCTTTGGGCTCAGTTCGGGGCAACAGGACACCAATGAGAGACTGCAGAACAGACTGGACAGTATAGATCAATATAAGACACCCTGAGAATCACAACTACGTCTCTTTCATCTGTCATCCCTTCTTCCTATCCTCTTTTGTCCTCTACCTCTTCTATGGAACGATCATAGTCAGGTGGGCGTGGCCTCAGTGGTTGAGGAAGATGGTTGATTGGTTGGTAGGTTGGATTGTTGTGGCGGAAGCCCGTTGCCATGCAACTGGCTCCTTGGTGGTTGGCATGGAGACAGGTTAAGGTGGAGTCTGACCTGGTAAGGTAGTATGCAGCACGTACAGTAGTATGAATAGTAGAATGTAATATGCAGCTCTGGAGATCAATACATGAAGTTGAAATGGTTTCAAATGATGCTGAAGAAAATAAAAGGAACAAGTGCAGATTAAAGGGTCACTTCATCCAAAATGTAATATTAAGCTATATAGATAACATTTCTTTTGAGATATCTGTCTCTGACGTTACTGTCAATGAGTTTTTGGTGCACAAAGTATTTAAAGGTTTTCATTGGAACTACTTTCAACAGGCAGAACTGGTTTACCCAGAGTGGTAGGAACACTGTTCTGGCAAGAAAGGTTGCTGTTGATTCTTTTCTTCAAAATTACATTTTAAATCCTATGGACACCACAAACTCAGCCTAGTCAGCTGACATTTCTGAAAATGTTCGAGACACTTATCTCAAACCACCTCAATCACTTTTGTGGGTGAAATGGCCCTTTCATAAATCGGACAACTTGAGGTATATTTGTTTTTTTAAACCGCTTTGTTTCATTTGAAAACACCACAAATTGGTAAACAAAACCATGCACAGCTCAAGTTTGAACGTTTGAATATCTTTTCTAGATCTCTATTTATCCCCAGAGCTGCCGGCATGTAACAGTAGATTGTGACAGTAGTATGTTATCGATGGAGAAACATCACATGGGGCTGACGTGGTGTGCAGCAAAAGATGGCGCAGGGGAAGGCGATAGTGGTGGACAGTGATTGGTTGATTTGGTTGGTCAGGTGACTGAGGGGGTTATGAACAACTGAGTTGAGTCAGATCACATGATGAGGGTTTGCAGCTATAACGTCAGGGGGTTCCATCGTGAGGTATGGAAACCTGACAGGTTTTAGCTTTTGGTGGACACTGGACAGAACACCCACCCTGAACCCCACCCTCACATATCCAGCATACACACACACACACACACACACACACACACAAGTGAGCAGACAGATACAAGGTCACACACATTTAACATATTTTGCATAGACACACACACAAACAGAGGTTTGTTAACTTACACTCACACATACATTTATGACAAGGACACACACACACACACACACACACACACACACACACTCTTGCCCACCCCCAGACTTGCGATGTGTTACTGTGATGATGCAGAGTGTGGTGGAAGGTGAAGAATAAGACAACGGAAGACAGGTGATGCTAAAATGAACATTTATAATGACTGCTGTTGCTGTCGCAAAATAAGAATCCTTAAAAAAAGATCTCATATATATTAGCACTAGATTGCCCACTTCACTGGTAATCCACAAGTCAAGAAACACAACTCACTAGGTTTTTTTTCTCTTTTACAAACACAATGCTACAATTACATTAAATATTCAATACTCTTTAAGTCAGTTAATGAATGTTGTTAAAAGCAACCACTAAAATACTAAAAATAAAAAAACAAAACAATACTAATATTAATTCACCTTTTTCCAGTCATTCCCTTTTTCTTTGCTGTTATTTATTAATAGTATAATAATAATAATAATTGTCTGAGAAATAAATAGCTCATGTGGTGTTCTCAGGGCAATGGGGCAGGCAGCATAAATCAAGAGTGGAGCTCAGAGCAATGCGATGAAATGGTGGAGTCTGATCTCACACAGTCACTTTCAATACTTTCAAAATGTCTCTGATGCACAGGCGAAATGTGAGGATATGCCACTAGTTTGGTTCTGCAGGCAGCAGGACGGTTGAGTGGTGCCAGCAGAGATTAATCGTGTCTAAACTAACATTCTATGTTATGTAAACTAGGACTGTATTGCACAAAAGTTAGCAGCTCAGCTTCCTCGTTTTGTAGCCTGGGAGGAGCTTAGTTTCTTTTTTTAATATTTTGTTCTGTCCACCTCCCTGGCCTGTTTTTTTTCTTTCTTTTTTTCTCTCCAACCTAGAGGATCCGAGTCGAGCCGATTTCCACGATGATATGTCTCTAACACGACCAAGCATTTCAAATAACTACGGCTCGATGATAAAAGATACTAGCATCACTACAACTCACTGTCAGAAAAACACCAACAAATGTACAAAAACAAGCCTACGTTGAGAATGGCTCGGACTACTTCTTAAAGTCAGTATTATTATTCGATGAGCACAGGTATCTAAAGAGTTTGCTAACCAACATGGAAGCTAAACAGCGAATACAGTAGGTAACTCAACACTAATAACAACAGCACAGGTTAACACAGTAGAACTAGCATAGCTGATTTTACAGGCAGACCTAACTATCGGATACAGAGGATGACGATCGTCTACTGCGTCCACTAGTACCTCTTTATGCTGCCGGCCCCTGTCTGCTCAACACTTCTCTCTTTACAGCTTGGCAAAAAAATCTGACAAAAATATTTACAATGAGAGAGAAAAAAATGAAATTGTGGAGAAACAACTGTTTAGTGTTTTTTTTCTTTTTTTTGTTTGTCTGCATTTCTTTTTTTTTAGATTTTTTTTTCTTCCTTTCATATGTTTTTGTTCTTTTTCGACTTATATCTCAGAGAATTGTCCCCAATGATAAGCAACAAACAAAACAAACAAAAAAATCCAATCATATCAGCTAGCATTGCACAGTCTCAAGAGAGGTTTTGGGGATGGAATGGAGAGTTATCGTTCCAAACAGTTGGATGAACACAGAAGGGGAGGAGGAGGAGGAAGAAGGTCAATAAAGTTCATGAGGGGGGGGTGAAAGTTCAAAAAGTTCAAGAAGACAGAGGATGGCTGCGCAGCTGACGGTGCGTAAACACTCCCTGCACCACCGCACAGAGGGGTGGGGGGGCAGCGCGTGTGTCGGCGTGCGTGGTTTGGATGTTAAACAACAACAAAAAAAATCATCATTAGAAAATGGAGTTTTTGAATCTTTCCCATCGAGAAAAATCAAATGGAGCAAGAGCGAGGGAGAGGATAGAGAGAGAGAAAAGGTGGGTAGAAAGAGGGAGAGGTGAAGAGAGTGAAAGGTGCCCCCAACACTATGGCACACAATCAATGAAGTCCCACAGGCTGAAGAGATGACAGAATTAGGAAAGCAGCTGGCATGAGCGGTAGGGCTTTTTTTAGGTAGGTTGAGAGGCAGGACAGTAGGTAGGTAGCCAACCTGCAGAGGGGTTAATCCTTGTCGGGTTTAGCTCTGTGGGGGGTGGTGAGGAGGAGGAGGAGGAGGAGGAGTGGTGGTGGTGGGGGGCAAGGTGCTGTTCAGTTGAGGCGTCATGAGCGACATCATGTTATGAGGGCGGAGCATGCTGGCTTCATGGGTGCTTCCAGGATGGATGTCCGACACACAAGAACAACTCAAAGAAACGCTTGGAATGGTTGTTGTTGTTGTTGTCTTTTTTTGTTTTTCATCTCTGTTCTATTTTGGCACTCAAGAGAAGAGACTCGTGGGAGGCGGAGGAGGAAAGTGTGTGTGCATGTTTTGAGCAAGGAGGGAGGAGTGGGCAGTGAAAGTGCAAAAAAGAGGGCATGGAGGAGTATGTGTGTGGGAGGGGTAAACAGGCTACACACAGAAATGGCATTTTGTTAAAAAACTGGTCTAGGTTAGACAGAGCATACAGTACAAATCAAAACCAGGAAAAAAAAAACAAATCAACAGAGAACGAGAAGAAGGAACAGAAAAACAGTGATATGACAAATGCAGTCTACAGTTGCTGGTGCTTCGATGGGGCCCGAGTTGGGGGAGGGAGGAGGGTGGAAAAGGGGAAGAGCAGGGTCCCATAATGTAATAATAATAATCTTAGAGGTGGGAGGGTCAGCGGCGGGTGTGGGTGAGAGTGGGTTTAAGTTTGTGAGGGGAAAGGGGCAAAGAAAAAACCCCAAAACAACAAGATCTGAGGACTACGTTGTAGAGCCACACCCACCGAGAAGCAATGAGGTCACCTGGCGAACAGGTGAGCGTTCAGTTTGCATTCCTCTACACATCACGATAAAAAAAAAACATAAAAAGAAAAGAATAAAAAAACACAACTCGTTGTCTACATCGCAAAACAGACCACCACAAGCATGGAGCTGACCTAAAGCAGACAAACTCAGAGAGATAGAGAGGAGCATGCACATCTAAATACACTGCTGAACACCTACAGTAAGGCTACACATCTGACAGTAGTCTCGCACACTGACCCCCCGCCTCAGCTCGGCATGCCATGCGCAGTAACAGCAGAGAGTTTAGTGCAAACATGTCTCTGAGAGCAGAAATGGAAATTTTTTCTCTTTTTGGGGAGTTTTGTAGGAAGCGGGCCATCTCCCATGACAACATCTGTCAGGATACACAAAACATGACCACACTAGAAATACTCTGGTTGCATAATAAGGAGTGAGAGAGGTGGAAGGACTTTGGCAAATTTTCTCTGAAGCCAATTGAACAGAGCTGGGAAAATGGAAAGCAAGAGAGAAACACACTGGCAATGTTCAGTGTTGTTTCTCTCCATGAGATCAGAGCCTTGGATTGCATATTAAGGGAGTGAAAACACAATCTGTCCCAAAATCTGCAGCGAGGCACCCAGACGGAGAGCAATAGTGCAGCAGACAGGCTTGTGTTTTTTTTTTTTCTTTTTTTTAGGGGGGTAATCGTAGGTGATGGAGGGGAGTTTTCACCTCTCTTTCTCACACTCTTTACGAATCTCTTCCAACCCTGTTTAAATACACTGGGTGAGGCCAGAGGATGCTCCATGTCATATTTGAGGTCAATAAGGTGCATATCAATGACAAGACAAGTCCGAGCTCTGAGTTGGGGGGGTGTAAATAGACAGACAACAGAGTTCTACTGAGAGCTCGACAAAGCACGTCGAGGGTTAGTAATGTTAGAATACCAAAAACACACAGAAACACATGTAAGCTTCTACTGCACGTCAATGATCAGAGGAGTGATATGCAAACTTACGCAGAGGTGAGTACATTCATGGACAATCTCAGTTTTAATTTGAATTGACCTCCGGATTTATTGTCTTTTCGTTTTCTGTCTAAAGTTATAGGTAGTAGCAACTGAGAACTTTTTTTTTAATACAAGCTTGCTCTGCAAATAGAAAAAACAGTCTTAGGTTTGTTCGAGAGTTGTATCCCTTTGAGGACGATCAGACAGCTTAATGACAAAATACTAATACTCAATGTCAAACTGAAATATTTTGTTCACCTATTTGGCCTTTGACAGACCAGGACTGGAATCCGCAAACATTTGAACGCATGTAAAACAACAGCAAAATGCTCTAGCTCTGTCGGCATGCAAAGATTTGTCTCAGAAAAATGAATGACACTCAACTGCCTAATTTTTTTTCTTACTTCTTTTTTTGTTTTTTCCCTTTTTTTTGTCCACGCTTCACTTTGATATCATGCAATATAGACGTGCAAAAAAGATAACATCTATTTCCACAAAATACATCTTCATCAGAACTATAAAAGGCTGTATTTAAGAATGCGATCAAGTCACATTTTTTAGCATAATTATGCTAAGCTATATCATTATATTGATTTGTCTAGCCCCAGAGTCAGAGTGCTGTTGCATTCTGGGAAATGTATTTCCCAGAGGTGTGGCTAACACTTTGCTAACATGGCGGTGCCTCCTCTTGTGGCAGGAGCAGAAAGAGAAACTGCTATACTTAGTTCTTAAAAACTGTTTCGTGGACTAAATTATAAAGACGGTTCATTTGGCACTTTTCACATTTTCTTAATATAAAAGTGTGTCACCTCTTATCTAATGCGGTTTAAATCAACACATTTACAGTTTCACGCTGTAATGACTTATTTTGGCACAGGTTTAACTTGTTCAGGTTAGAGTTACACTAGTGTTAACTTATCGTCAACTTATAACAGAGCTTGTATTATACTGCCACTTAAGACTAGCCTCTCCAGCTAAAGGACAGATTTCGATATGTTTTAACCTTGTATATTTAGTACATCAGTTATAGCAGCATTTTCCACAAATTAAAAAAAATGTACTCATGTAAACCTATTCGACATCTAAATCTGAAGCTCCTACATCAGACAGAGGATAAAGGACAGGACGACATGCCACTACGTGTATTGCTTCCAGTACTCAATCACATTTTATCGCAATCCCCTATAACATTAAGATAACTAAAGAGATTGGCCACTGCTAGAAAAGACAAATTCCACAAAAAAGTTCTTTCTTCAGTTTAATTAATGAGATGAAAAATAAATCCGTCCACCAAATAAATTGGCACCTATAATATCAGAGGTTTTTCAACTGTAAACGCACTGTGCTGCATCCAAAGTGATTCAACAATGTGGGAAAACAAATTAAACTTGCTCTGGATATGATGACATTTATTCAAAAGGAGGAATTAATCGTAAACTCTGCATGATACTAATGCAGTCTACAATTTTTAGTCTGAAACCCAAACATATCCCATTTATAATGATTTAAGACAGATAAAAGCAGAAATTCCTCACAGTCGGGAACTGATGATTGGTTGATAAAATGATAAAACCTGATGCGACACGCACTAAATACACTGGAAAATCACTTGCTGACTGCTTGCAGCACAGTTCTACAGTGGAAATGCACACTATCTACTAAAACTACTACTCTATCTTCCTATGGTCTTATGAGGTTTTTCCTCAAAAAATCCAGTCAAACCCCATCGAAATGTCAAGACATTCTCTCACAATATGTGTATAATTTATGTTTGCACAGCAAGGCATTCCAAATCGACAATGTTTCTCTTCAGTATCCTAAAATGAAACGCACAGCTGCACACTACACCATATCCTGCCAGTCTCAACTACGATTCCCTGTGCAGGCGTGGCTGCCTTTTCGATGGCGGTGCACCAGGGTGTCTCCGAACCTCAGAAACCCAGAGGAGCTGGAGAGAAGAGAGAGACTCGATCTGTGGTGTTTAGTCAGGGCAAGCAGCAGACATGCATTGATCGTAACACCATGACATAGTCACCCATGGAGCGATGTAGTAGGAGGAGGGGGGGTGTCGGGATGGGAGTGCACTGGAGGACTGAGGACGGGTGGGAGGGAGGGTGAGGAGAGTGTGGATGGTGTTAGATGGGAGTAAAGAAGCCTCCTTACCAAGCTGTGGAACCCTCACTGGCGCTCCAACAGAGAGTGACGCATTCGATAGCACAGTGGAGGAGTTTGGGGTCAGATCAGTTTAATTTTTTCCCCTCCCCTCACCAGGCTGTTTTAGATCAATAAATAAAATGCACCCCCTCCTCTTTTTTTGGCATTTTACATTCCGTCACATTTCAACTCCTGTTGGACTTAAATATGTGTCCAAGGATACGTTTTCCCCATTGGATGTACAGCCCATTATCAATTTTTATGAAAAAGACACCACTGAGATAGAAAAGTGAATTTATAATTGGTTCCAGTCTCTTTAATCTGCTGCCGGACACCTAACGCTCCCCCAGCATCCCGCCCTGTAATTACAAAAGCACTTTTTTTCCAAGACAAACAAGATCAGAAACCGAATTGATCTCAGCTCGTGACCTCAATTGATTGACCCTCTTCATCGACCTAGTCTCTTCCACAATTCTGACATGACGTACATTTCTGGTGAAGTTCTTCATATGCATTCTACATATATTTCATATGTGTGTGTGTGGGTGTGTGTATTTTTTCCCTGCCATACAAAAACCATCCAGTCGCGATGCCATCTACAGCACACATCCCTGACCTCATAGGCAGAGAGAACCGCTCCCTCGCTTCACAGTGCATTAAGACAAAAAAATTCAGTGTACTCCGATTTTTAAAAATAATAATAATAATAATAATAACACGACACAAACAAAACAAAAAAAGAAACAACAAAAGAAACAACAGCATCTTCAGCAGCCTCATGGGTCTTACAGTGGGCAGTAAACCTGTTGCCATGGGAGACCTGCAGAAACGAGCTCAACTCCCTGGACGTATGTTGAAAATCTGTCATCTGGCCTCAACGGCAGTTGGACGGTTGCTTAATGAGGGCAAAGATCAGCGAGGCTATTTGTCTCCTTTGCTGATGTACATGCTGTCTTAAAAATAGCAAATCTACTAGCGAGGCTTGCAGGTTTAGCAGTGGACCCCCAGACGACCAACGTTACCTCGTCATGTTTCAGTCTGTCCTTTTTCTCAATGTTTGCGTTTCTCAGTAGTACGTTGTTGAGTCTTAAGTGGTTTGGGTTCATCGAAAGGGTTTTGGAAGACCACAGGCCGAGCAGTAGCAGTTCATTTGAGAGCGAGTCTCACGTCAACTCAATTATTCATTTCGGTTACATTGTAGACAAACTGTTAACAGGGCATTTTACTACCGATTTAGAACAGCGGCAGTATTTTGGAGCGAGGACAGCCAAGCATGATGTGTTTTCAGGTTGATATAGCTGCTAAGACGCTGCACTGCAGCCTGTGGAGTCAGAGGTTTCTTGCTAATCTCGAGGTCTCACTGCCGTCCGCGTCATAGATATGGTGAAATCCTTTTTCTAGCACCAAATATGGCATCATAGTGTTTTTGTTTCTGTGTGTGCGTGTAGGTGTGTGCGCCTTCCCTGTTCTGCTCTTTGACTGGATATATATATATATATATAAGGTGATCCTTCACTGTAAAGATATTATAATGCCTGGGGTGGCTTACTGGACTTAAATAAGACATATATTACACTATGTGACATTACTATTCATCTTCAATCCACTTAAATTAAAACAAAAGATCTCAAATCAAAAATAGTCTCATTTACATTCATGTCAACCTGAATTCACAGATAAAAAAAGAAGAAACAACTGCGCCTTTTATGGGTGAACTCATTAATAAATAATGACGATGGCGATGATTCCTATCGTAATCACCGTAATCACTCTAACAGAATTATCACAGCAGACTGCAAAAGAATGCCATAAATCCCGTGTGTTTGCCGCAGCTTGCACAGTATCACTCTCGTCGGTTTCGCACTACGTGAGGTCATCAGCGTGCGCCTCGGCATCCTATCATCTAGCGCTAGAGCTGTGTATGAGGGGGGCAAAAGACGCTGCATAACACCACTGCGGTGCTGCACTGCTCGTGGGTACATCACAGGGTTTACAGGGGGTGGTGTGCAAATGAAGAAACGGCCAGCTGATCTCCTCCCTGCTGCACACACACTCCCCTCCCAATTTCACTTCACCCTTCCTTCATCCCCCAGAAAGAGGGGAGGAGGAAGAGGAGGATCATAGGCGAGGGGAGAGAATAAAAGGAGGTTGGGGGGATTCAAGGACGTTTCTTCTCTCACACACCAGGCTTAAGTTTGCAGACTTGCTCATTATAAAACCCTTGTAAAAGGGGGTGGTGGGGGGCAGGGCAAGTAGTGAGAGAGGCGGGGTGAGGGGCAAATCAAAACTAGAAGGAAAAACAAAAACCCCGTGGGAGGGTGAAGGGTGTGGGCTGCAGTGGGAGGGAGGGGTAAGGGTGGTTTCCATATGGGATTTTGGGTTTGGGGGTGAGGAGGTGGAGGGTTGTACCCTGTAAATGCAAAACCCTCCCCCCCTCCTTTCCCGCCCTTGCCCCTCCCTCCCTCCCCCTCTTTCCTGTGGCCTCTCAGGCAGTCGGTCTATCTACATGGCATTCAGCTTTGTCCACAGAATACACAAACAAACAGACAGCTTAATTTACCGAACAAAAAAAACAAAACGAAACAATAAAAAATCCCGAAAGGTCAAGACGTTAAGTAATAAAACCTTATTTACATGTTACACATTTTTTTTCTTGGTTTTCAGCGTGATAACTCACTCCTCTCCCTCCTCGTCTTCTCAGCACATTTTTGCTTTGCGTCAATTTTTTTTTTTTTATAGAGAATACTGAAAACACGCAGAAGAAAACGACGCAGACGATTCCTTCTGACATTCTTGCTCTCCTCTCCTTTTTTCCATTCTCACTCTCATTTTTTTATACTCCTCCCCCAAGCCCCCACTCTTTTTTTATCCTCTTTTCCTCCTCATTTCTCATTGGCTGTCAGGTTTAGCCCACCTTTTGTGGGTTGGTGGCACGTACCCCCTGCTCGTAGGTGATTCGCTGGCTAATCAGGTACTGTGCAGCCTGCGTGGCGGCCTGGGAACCCGTGATGGTCACCTTCCTGTTCCGAGTTCCAGGGATGAACTCGCCTTTCTTGGAGATCTGGATCCTGGCACCGGTCAGCTCCTGGTACTCCACTAGCGTCTTCCCTCCTTTTCCCAAGATGGCTCCGACCAGGTTTTCTGGCACAGCGATCTCGACCACTTCCTTTGCTCCTTCTGCCAGCTTCTCTGTGGCCAGTAGAGATGACGCCACCAGGGGTGATGCAGCGCTTAAGTAGCCATTGGTGGCTCCTGTTGCGGCAGCCAGAGATCCCAGGGAGAAGCCTCCGAGACCGGCTGCTGGGTGAGCTGCGCTGGTGGATGCATCGCTGGCGTAGGACGCTAACAAATTAGCTGCAGCGGCTGCTGCCGGGTTAGCGTTAGCTGCTACTGCTGCTAACACCCCTGAGGCTGCTGCGGGATTCAGCCCCAAGCCCAAGGAGTTGGTGTTGTAGCCGTAGCTGGCCAGGGTGTTGAGGGCGGAGGTGATGGCGAGTAAGTCGTTGCCTGAGAGGCTTGACATAGTGGTAGGGAAGGCGCCGACACCAGCCAGGCTGGCCTGGCCGAGCAGAGAAGAAGCCGTGGCCGCTGCAGCGGCCGCCGCTGCCGGCATGACCTCGGTGGAGTTAGCGTATGGGGAACCAGTGGGGTTGGAGTTAGCGACGGGCCCTGTGATGTTGGAGTAGGAGATGTTGAGGCAGGAGGAGCTCTGTGGATCCTCCTGGATCTTCTGGACAATGATCTCCACAGCTTTGCGGTTCTGCTCTGGCTCTCCACTGATGGTGACCACGCGCTCCTGCAAGTTGATGCCCTCAGGCTTCTGGGATAGCTGGACCCACGCCCCGGACTGCTCCATCACCGCCTTGACCGTAGCTCCACCTTTACCAATGATCAGCCCCGCTGTGCTGTTGGGGACAATCAGCTTGGCCTGGAAGCGGAGGGAAAAAAGAGAACGTAAAGAGAATAAGTTATTGCTTTTTACAAATTAATTTTTATCATCCAACATATAAGCAAGCCCCTGAGCATCAGAGAGATGTGGTCCTTTATTTATCTGAATATGAAGTCAACTAAATGAAGGGAAGTTACAAAGAGCTGTTGCTAATGTTTTTTACATTCCATATGTTTTAGAGACCAAAAAGAGACAATGTCAAACCTGTGATGTTCCGATTAAACATGCAACAAGCCCTCGTGAATTCAGTGAGAAAATGAAGAATTACGATGAGGACAAATCTTTACTTTGTCATGCAAAACACGGTACAGAAGTGCACGTCGCTCAGCTTGAGAGTAGACTTTAAAGGCAAGGTCAGCGCTGAAAGGGACTTTGTCAGGAGCTGCTTTTCAGAGGTGTCCTTGAGAAGGACTGGAGACAAAAAGAGCCAAAGAAAAGACTGAACCATTTATGAATACAGAGAGGGCGAGAAGGAGAGAGTCAGCAGCGTAATGATGTCCTGAAGAAAGGAAAATCTACCCTATACAGTACATACAACAATATGGAGTGTGCAATGACAGCATGTCCACCACGTGAACTCATAACCCATAAACACTGTTTTTCCCCCCATTTCTTTGTTACATAAAGTGCAAGTCTTTGAGCGAACAGGTGAGGTAGAGAGAGGTATACAGAGTGGGATGGAAGGATGGATGAGAGAGGCAGAGAGAGGAATTCTAAAGAGGCTACTTGTGTGAAAAAAAAATAACATTCTCTCTCAGGGGTCAGCGTTGCCATGGAAACACAGCTCCAGCATTCAAAAGGGTAGTGAAAGGGAATGAGGCGATGACACACACATGCACTCTCTCCATGTCTCCATGTCCAATGACAGCGCGGTATATTACATTTCATATATTTGCATATACAAATGGCGCAATATTTTTATTTTTATATGATGCTGAGGACTCAAAATAAATTAATTCATGAGTTAATTTTCAAAATATTATCTTACTGTGCACACCTTCCTGTATTTTCAACGCAATGATGATGTGACACCATTTTTGAGTAAGAGAAAGTAAAGTGTGATTTATTCAGAATCTGCAGTTTATAAAGTCTTATAATGTCTGCAATTGCATCAGATCATGTGCGAGCGCAGACCTGAGGGCTGAGTGAAGTTAGCACGTAAAGAGTTCGCTGTTGACGTAAACAGTGTGTGACGCATGATGCTCTGCTGCAGGGCTGAGCTGCAGAATGAAAGCATCTCACTGTGCTGAATGGAAACACACTAAGACGAAAGTGTGAGTCTGTTTTAAAAAAACAACAACAAAAAACTTCTGCTAATTCTGTTGCTTTAAGCTGAGTGACGAAAGCCATTATTTTCCAGAAACAAGGACGTCTGCAGATCTTACTGACTTCTGCAGCACATGAGCCAACTCAATAAATACAAATTTGAGTGTGAGTTTCTCTGATTTCTCCTTGCACTGACAAACTGTCCACTGTCACTACCTTTTGTCTGTCTGAACGCTGGATAATCATATTGAGAGCAGAGTGTCGGCTGGAGAAACAGGAGGAGGGAGAGCTGAACAGATAAAAAAAGACCTGGCCTTAATAAAGAAAAAAGGACGATAAACTGAAAGAGCCAGAGAGAATTCATTGAGAGAAAAGAGGGCACCTTTTTTGTTGCTTTCCATGTAAAGGCCATTCAGATTACCTCCTGTCTCACTCCCTGTCTCTGTTTGCTGCACTCACACTTTGCTGAACTACATTTTGATGCGGTGGTTTGTTGCCATGCAGCATTCCTCACCCTGCACCGCAGCTGTCAGCGACGCAGAGGGTGAATTTACATAGAAATAGAAAATTAGTAAGAGGCATGCAGGAGGGAGCCGATAATGCCAGCAACTTCAAACCCTCAGACAAATATTCACTGCTCGCTGCTTTCAGGTGAATATTAGAGAATTATCTTTCCACCCGTGAGTGTTTGTTTGTGAGGCATCGGTGCGTCGCTCTATGGGATTAACAGGTGGGATTGTTTTTTTTCTTTTTGTTCATTTCATCTTTTCTCTCTGAACGCGTTGCAGACCCGGTCCTATTTCAGTTGATATTGATTCATATCGTTGGTGCGAGGCGCATACACAGTGAGGCTTCTTCAACACGTCTGTTTACGTCCTGCTGCTATCAGAGACTCCAGCTACAATCTGCTGTCCTCTGTAGATTAATAAGAAGAGCAAAGTGCTAACAAAGTGTGAACACTGCCGGGGCTGAGCCACTCGATTTTGTGTCGAGCTCTGAGGATCAGCGCTGTCATCAAGCCACCTTTTTCTGTTAGAAATTACAACACACATGGCAAATGTATGCCAAGTCAAGCAAATAATCCACTGTGAGTGTTTAAACTAAAGCCAGGATTTTCACTTTCGTAACCAGGGCCGCCCCTGACCAAATTGGGGCCCGAAGGAAATTTTATTTGGAGGCCCCCCAATCTCTAATGTATCATCGGTATAAAATGACTGTACAACAACATGCCATTTCACCTGTACGAGTAAATAAAATTGACCAAATAAATAAATATAAAAAATAACTTCAAAAGCCATCTATTCTCTGCACATGCTGTATGCGCTGCATGCCGCATGGTAGTGCACGGTAGTGCATCCTCAATAAAATTAAAATGCAATCAGTGCAAATACTTGAACTAATGACAATAATAATAATAATAAAAACTGCTACTGTTACTATTATACTACTCTCTATTATTATAGAATATAATGCAAATACCACTACTACTATTACTATTAGTACAACAGTAACAACATACATTGATAGGCTAGAGGCGAAATACAGTGGCTAAAGTTTATTTCCTATCAATATTTAAGGCCACCAATTGGTCATTTTACTGCTCTTTTTCATCAGAAGTGAATGCAAAGGGTGTTAACAAGACATTCAACTAATGTAAATCTGGGCTGCTGGAAAAATAAGTCTCACCCGTAATGATTTCTGTTCAGGAGACATGTTTGACCCCTGTGAAAAACAGTCATTTCCAGTGTTATTTTTAAATCAAAACACAATATTTTTCTAAATTAACCTAATTAATTGTCAGGGAAATTGACATCACTGAACTCTGATGTATTCTATTCCTCACTAGTTTTGAACTCTGTGACGAAGTGTAATCTAATGTCTGAAAAGAGTTTTTTTCTTTGAACTGCAATATTTTTGGGGTGCTTGTTTTTGCAGCAACGAGATGAGCGGGTGGTGTTGGTGGTGGTGGGGCTGAAGATGAAGGATAAAAGAAATAAGTGACAGGCAGCGAGGGAGGGAGCTGAAAAGATTTTACCCATGAACCCTTTCATCCTCTGCACTGACACATTCTCACACACACACACATGCAGTGCAGAGTGTTGGTGGGAGGATAAACAGTGATGTCTGATCCCTCCTGGCCCTAATGATCCACCATCTTTATATCCAACTGATTCTCTGCTAATGAGCGTCTCCGTTTGCCTCCTCCACCTCCTCCTCCTCTGCTTCCTTTCCTCACGTTTTGCTCTTTCCAGTGTTCTTTTTCTCCTTTTCCAGCTAGTTATGTGCACATTTTAAGAGGTTTTTAAACCATCTTGCAAGGTCAAACGCACGCACGCACGCGCACACGCACGCACGCACGCACGCACACACACACGCACACACACACACACACACACACACAGTCTGAAGGGCATTTTATTGTGAAATCATCATCTTCATCCTGGCTTTATTTAGCTGACGCTGACGGATCGGCTCGCTCTAATGGCCCGACTCAGCCAGCCAGCCTTCTGCCTACCCACAATTCTCTGTTCCCAGCACCTCTCTGCATAGCCGCCACAAAGAAGATTATGTGACAGTGGGCAGCGTTCGGCACATCGCTGCTACGGTGACGGCTCTTTCATGTTTGTTTTTTTTCCCCTTCAGCTGCTCTGGTTTGATGCTTTTTCTTTCTACGTGTTCTCATCTGTGGTGGTGTCTCCCTTTTTGTTTTATTTCTTTCTCCTTGAGGGGCTTTATCTGTTGGGTGAAAGTTTTCTTCAGAGTAGAGGAGGGTTTGGCGTCCATCCAGCTGCTGACTGGAACGTCCTGTTGCTGCAGCTGCTGGGTTGAGGTCAAAGGTCAAAGCCAATCTCCTGTTCATGAATACACTCTGGCAAACACTGTAAAGGAGCAGGGGTGGGAAGTGTTGACTTCAGCAAGTATAGCGCCTTAGCAGATAAGTCCAAATCAATGTCAACAGAGCTGACTAACCTGATTCAGGGGAGAAATTTGGAACACGCTCAGGGTTTAACTGTTGAGGGTTTATGAATGCCAAAACTGTCAGACTAGTCCGCCATTCTTTGCGGAGTCTGAATCAAATTCAAGTTCAAAATATAGCAGCTGCTTGTCATCAACATCACACAGAGAACGTTTAATTCATCTCACCATCTACTTCTTCCTCTCTGCAAAGAAATGTATGAAAATAAACCTTCTCCACCCCAATGGTAGGGAAATCATAAATGGGTGACTGATGCATAAAAAACTGAATTATTCAATCAGTCTAACAATCACAGAAAATCTACTGTATCTTCACATGTTATTCAGTCCCATCACAGTATTAGAAGCAGAGTTTTTTACATTGTTACAGCAGCAAAGTGGATTGTGCAACATTACAATAAAACCCTCTACAATATATCTAAAAGTCATGACAGTTACCGTATTATTATCAAACTATCTGATTATGTCATTGTTTTTTTCTTTTGAGACGTACTGCGCAATTTATATAAAGTGTCCATCGCGTCTATTTCTTTAGTGTCATTGTGTTGAGAAGCAACCATGAAGACAAAATATTATGATGTTGCAACTGAACTAATTGTCCTCAAACAATTAAGAGGACGAAGCAACAGAGTGGTAGAGGAACAAAGTGTCTCTCTGATGTCCTGAAGTCCTCCTCACGGCCTTTGAGCAGACAGATGGTGCTTCGCTTCATCAAGCAAAGTATGCAAGTCATTTTGTCTGTCTGTGGAAGTGTGTATATATTATGTGTATACGTGTGTGTGTGTGTGTGTTTGCATGCTAGTAGAGATAAGCTAACAGGCTGCTGAGGTCAACGAGGCATGGAAATCTGAGAGAACAGTGTCTCATTTAACAAACAAGGAAACAAGCAAGCAAACTGTTAACAACCATGTTAGCACACACACACACACACACACACACACACACACACACACACACACAGGACGTTGTGTTAGTTTGTCAGGGTTTAACCTTGACGTTCAGACGTATTAACACACAGCTCCAGCCTGCTGCCTCTGTCCTTTCTACCTGCTCTAATTTTACGAGGCACAAATCTGAGCAGAAAAAAAGCAAAATTCAATTCCAAGTGCTGGAAATGTTTCACTGCTGAAGACATTACTTGATAAACAACATTTGTTGAATAATTAATGGCAGCGACTCGCTCAGTTTTATTGGTAAACACTCTGAAGAGTTCTCTCTGAAAGCTTATCCACCTTCGGATCAAATATGGCCACGAGAGCTGAATTAAGGGTTGTTTTCATTTCTTTAGCTGGTGCATCATCCTATCCCACAACAAAAGCATGTGTGAATATATTTTAATTGCAAGAGAATGCTAGAAAAACATATTTTTGATAGTGTGAGATGAGCTTTCTTACAATGAAATACAGTAAAATAAAATAATAATAAAAAATAATAAAAAATTGAAGCATTTCCCCTTTTCATCGAGTAATGAAGGAAAACCCAATGTCTCTAAAAATCAAGTTTTGAGCTCCTAGTTGTCAGTGAGATGCCAGGTGTGTAGTATGAGCTAAACTATGCTCACTGTATTCAGAGCTAAGGGACGTCTGCTGGACTGTTTTGCTGCTACTTGACTTAATATTTGCAGTTTTGCTTTTACTTGCATTAACTCTTTGGAACTCTTCCTATAGATGTTTGTATTTGGAGATTAGCCATGTAAGTGTTCATCATTCCATACAAAGTACCTGTGCTGCAACATGTCATCTCTTTTGTATCCAAATTATTTTTAAATAAGAGACATATTGCTCCATTTAGTTGCAAGTTCCTCTTTGTTGCCCACATTTTCCATGTTACCATCTCATCCACTAGCATGCATAGGATGCAGGCGCTCCAGCTGATTGGTCATTTATATAAACATGCAGCACATCAATACCTGACACACGGAATACAATTGAGCACAGTGATATTGCAATAGATTTATTGTGCAGCCCTAATATTCTGTTTGTGTCTGTGTTTTTGTTGTTCTAATAGGTCAAAGCAGCTCCCTTATTTGTAACCAGTTCCATATTAAGAAATTCGATGAATCAAAAAACTAGGTTAAACTCTAAGAACAACTACTTCCTGAAAATTAAAGTCTTTCTATGTGACTTTCCTCCCTCTTTTCTTCATCTCTCATCACTCTCCTTCCATTCATTCCTCCCTTTCTTCTCCTGTCTCTCACTCTGGCAGAGCTGTCCTGGAGGTAATGACGTCCAAGTGTTTGTGTTGCGTTCCATCCAGGTCGCGAGTTTGTCTCGTCAGTGTTGTCACTGAAGGCTAACACATACAAACACGCACCCAGACATACATGAATTCACAATTTTACTTGTACTTGAGCGGAAAAACAATGTGCAGCCGATGCCACACATGCAAAGATAAGCACTCATGCACACACTGAGATGTACGCACACACACAAAGTGAGTGGAGGACAGAGGACAACTGTTGAGGTGCCGCAGTTTGAACTTTGAAGTCTTAAGCAGGGGACTAGCTAAATCTGCCTCCTCCTGATCCATAGGCTTAGTCACCTCTCTCTCTCCGTCTGCCTCTACCTCGCTTGTTCTCTGTCGCTCTCTCCCTCATCACCTCTTTTTCCGTCTCTCTCTCTCTCTCTCTCTCTCTCTCTCTTGCTGCCATTCTCCTTTCATCCTCTGGCCCGTCCAGCAGCACAGAAACCCCCACCACAGCTTAAAATAACTACAGGACAGAAGAGCTGGGGTACAATGACTGACAGTGGCGGGGGGTGAACATTCACACACATACACACACACACACACACACACACACACACACACACACACACACACACACACACACACACACACACACACACACACACACACACACACGCTCTTCTTGTTGTGGCGATACTGTACAGTCCTCATATCACTGCTAACACATGTGCACACAGACTTCAGTGCTTCTTCTGACTTCTTAACCAGGATTTTGGGGGCATTTTGTTCCTGACATGCAAAACAATACAGAGAAGGACCCATGTAATGATGTACTCTATGTGCTCAGACACACACGGGAGGGTTAGAGCAGGCTTTAGTCCTGTGATGTTGTAGTTTAAGTGATCTCCTGAACAGATTTCCCTTCCCTGAAAATATTAATCTTGTCATCATGTGCTTACAGGTGAACATGCACTCATGTTCAATAAGTGCAAAGATAGCCCAAGAAGCAAGTCAAGTCCAACAGCAAATAATTCAAAACACAGCTGCTTGAGACTTGCAAAAAAATGAATGTATTGATGAATGGCTGCTAGCTGCCACTTCACACCATCACTCTCATCATTTCCTTGGAAACTGTTTAAACGCTGTGTGTGTGTGTGTGTGTGTGTGTGTGTCTGACTGGACCCTCTGCTGGCTCCATCACTACATGCGTGGTGTGCAGCCAAGACTTGTTGAAACCCACAGGCCCCGATGTTTCCACACAAGCCAAACATGTCCTGCTGAATTTCAGGGATGAGTGCAGACATTAAACTGATGCATAATATATCAATATTTCCATTTGTAGGAAGTAATGTATTGGAACGTCAGTGAAGTGTTGGAACAAGCACATTATTACTGTAATGACAGGAGAGTTTTCTATTTAAATGAATGTAAAGTAGTTAATGTAGTTGAGGTGATTAGCTTTTTACATTGTGTGTCAAAATAAAAGGATGAAAACATTTGTCTGTAGAGTACATCGTGCTGCTGGTGCATATTAAGACGACTCTCTAAAAGACACAAAATCTGTTTGCATAATGGACTGGCAGATAATACAGCGTCTCCTTTCCTCTGCGTCCTTTGTGTTTACCTCCTCCCTCTCTTCTTCCTGACTCTCCATACAGCACAAATCTCTTCTTCTACGGGGTAATATTCTATGAAAAAACTTTATATTCTGAGATTACAGTGACATATTTACAAAACATTATATAAATATTCATGTTCATCTTACATGAAAGACATCTGTCAAAAGCAGCAATCTTTAGGATTCATCTTATAAGAAATAATAAATGAACATGTGTGACTTGAGGATAAAGTACAATGCATGCAGATGTCAGCAAGTTCAACACAACGCTATTTTAGGTGTAATAAAACTTTGACAGTAGCTTATAAAGTGAAGCTATATGCCACGTTTTTCTAATAAAATCGGTGACTTCATCCTGAGAGATTTTTTTTTGTCTCACAAATTTATGACTAAAATCTCTTCTCCCATCCACAATTTATATTTATACTTTTAACCTTCAAAGGTCCTGATACGACATGTCTTAAAGAAAGACAGAAACCCAAAACAAAGGCAAAAGAAGGAGAGAATATCAGGATGTAAGAAGGAAAGAAAGACGCTACATCTGAACGTGATTTTTCTGTGCGTTTTCATGTGTGTGAAGTAAAACATGAATCACAGCAGAGATAATATGATGCAGACGCTCAATCACGGCTCTTCGCAGCAGAAAGGAGAGGGAGTGTATGTTATCCTGCTGACTCAGCAGTGAGGCCGAGACTGCAAATCACAGTCTGACGGGACTGATGGTGAAAATAAAATGTTACGTAAGATGACAAGAAAGCAGCGTGCTGTAAAGAACTGCTCATATGTGTAAAAATCTGATCACAGTACACAATGACATTTTTTCGATGCGTCTTGTTAGAGAAAGACAAAACACTTCATGATGACAAGTGCGCCATATGTTTTGTAGCTCAACACAATGTACTCATTCATGCACGTCATAAATTATTACGATTACAGATTTGATAAAATTCTATCAAACCAAAAACTTCTTTTATTCATTCACTAATCAAAAACAACACAGGACTTTTCTGGACTGCCGGTGTGTTTCACTCATTTTCTTGGCTGAAGTTGAATTATTTCTCTCTCATCGTCTCAGTCTTACACTCCCACCTCTTCATAATTGCACACAAAGCGAGCGAGACCCTACGTTTTCCCGACATTTCACTTCCTGTGTAGAGAACAATAACAGGAAGTAGGAAACAGGTGTTCATGCTGGAGGTGAAAGTTCACAGGAAATGGTCCCTCTGTCTCCCGCAGGAAGTGACTGCAGGGAGAGGCCAGGAAAACTGCCAGACTAGAGCCGATGAGCGCAAATGCTCACGCATGAACATGCTCAAACAACGTCAAAGTGCTGCTGCAGTTTTCAGTCTGAATAAAGGCCAGTCTGGACCAAAAATAGCCCCAGAATAATAATAAACCACAACAAAACCACAGGCCATTTACAGCCCGTCTCACAGGGGGCGCAGCTCTGCAGCTCACTTCCAAACACTGTAATGCAACAATAGCAGATGAGAGAGGATGCTTTACTGCCAATAGGAATATAATATTGATGCAGTAAGTAGGTGATGCTTCACTCTATTACACATAAACACGAATCTGAGTGCTTTTATGTAATGGTCGTTGATGTTTGGGCGCTGCTTTTCGTCAAAGGCTGAATTTACAGTACACCAAAACAACAGCAAGTAAACAGTCTCAAACCGGCTGCCTGGTTACCAAAAACCTGGACCTGCTGTCTTTGACCTCAGACTGTGAAATCTGTTGCTGAAGCAAAGGGAAATTACATTAAAAGGTTCCCTTTAAAACAGAACATATTCTCAATGGCACAATAGTTTTGAACAAGTTAAATTCACTATCTGAGATTTTTTTTTTTTTTAAATATTTTTCATTGATTATTTTGAGTTCACTTTTTCATGTATTTGTATTTTAAATGAAAACATTACAAAAGCTGCCCACTTTATTTCCAGTCACAGTGGATGTGAATAAGCTGACAGGAAGTAAACAGGGACACAAGCTGTTGCCTAGCAATTCTGTTGAATAAAAGGGGGCGTTTCAGAAATATTGGATCATTTTAGATATTACAGCATGTGAACATCCTCGCATACAAACCTGAAAATGAGAATAATGACACATTATAAGGCATGAGGTCCAGTTGATCATTCAGTACTGTACTATCAGTCCCATTCCTAACTCACCTACAGACTCACTTTAAAGTTCATTGTTAACACTTTCTGCATCAATCGCATCCATTTCGTGAATGTCCTTTCCAAACTATGCATATCTAACCTGAAGTGTAGCTTTAGAGCATGTTGCAGATGTGTGGTGATGTTTTACAGACATGTACAAAAGCACACATGGAATAGTAAAAGTACTAAAGTCCTCTCAATAGTGTGCGGTATCAGAGCTCATTAGAGCTGTAGAAGATCATAAGTCTTGTTCTCCGCTGGTCTGTTGTCCTGTTATGCGGCCTTGAGGCACAGTGTTGTCCTCCTGTTTTTCTTTCTATCGGCAGCTGCTTCTTCCAGTGCTGCTCTCTGTCACTCTGCAGCTGTCGACTAACAAGAGTTCAGATCTGCTTCCAGCTCTCCGTCACCCACTCAGCCGGCCAGACGAAGTGTTCCTGGCTCACTTTGTCTTCTCTCTCTGTCTGTCTGTCTGTCTTTATGCCGTCTTCTTCTCATTCCATTCGTTTCAGACATCTCCTCTCTCTCTCCTAGTCTCAGGGGTTAAAAACCAGTAAGGCCAGCACCACATGTTGCAACAGCCGCACTCTTGACAAGTAGAAGAAGACATTTTATCCACCACCCCGAAATAGTAGACAATCAGCGGGTGCTGGACACCAATTCATCTTTCAAGAGCACACGTGTGTGTGATGGTGTGTGTGTCACTGTGTGTGTTTTAGGGGTACATTCATCAGATCAAAGCGACGTGGTGTTTGTGGGTTTCCACAAGGGCCGCCATGATTTTGAATACCAAGACCTCTCAGCTTACTAACAGCCAACCTTAAATGTGTCTGAGCGCAGGCTGTACTCATAAACCGTTCATTGCTATTACTGAAAAAAAAAAAATTCACATCACTCACATACAAAAATAATTTGTTTGTAAACGACGTAATTGTGAACTATAAGGTATAAAGAGCAGTGAATGCCAGTAGCGAGGAGGTTGGGGTGGATGGGTGGGTCAAAAACCTCCAGACTCTTGTCCAGGAGTCCAAGTCGAAACTGGAAATGACCTGATTTATTTGTCACATAACTTTTTTACATAAGTTACTTCCTGTGCTATTGACCACAATTTCTTTGGTAGAAAATAGTCAACTTATTGTAGGACCCAACCAATATGGATCTTTTGAGGTGGATGCCAATATCGATAATTAGCAGGGAAAAAATCTGAAAACCGATTAATTTCCGAAAATATTTTTTTATGATTTTTTCAAGCTCTTTAACACTTGTAACAATGACACAAATTGAAGTACCTGAAATACAACAAAGTCATGAAGTTAAACCTAAATCCTTTGAGTCTGATTGATGCATGGCTGCGTGAACATTCTTGGAAAGGTTGGACCAGGTTGTGAGTCCAGCAGCATAAAGAGTTTATTTTGGTGTGGGGGTTTCTTCCTCTGTGTGCATCTATGTGCCATTAAATGCTGCACAAATCCATTTAGTCGCCCCTCCGACGTGGTATAAATAGCCTAAAGAGCAACAGGGGGATTGGCCCTCTGTTATAAGTGTCTAAATATCAGCAGCTATTAGCCTGCTTGTCTCCCCGCGGCTGCTCGCCTCGTCCACAACAACATTACTCAACTGTCAGTCAGCCCCAAGCTCAAAACTGAGGGAAAAAACATCAGACATATTAAAGCTGGTGCTTTCAGTTGTGTTAAAGGAATAGTTCACTTCATTTTGCTACATGTATTCAAGTGGAGAGTTAGATGAAAAGAGTCTGATGTGACTGCAACTGCAGATATTAAGCCTCCATGAGCAGCTCACCAGCCCATCACTTGTACAGCTCACCATTTTACAGAGGTTATACTGCATGTGCTGCAGTATTGCCTGGCTCTGAGTAGTAATTCCACTGGTTGCTTGGCAACTATAACTATGAGTTTAGTATGGAAAAACTTGACTGATCCAACACTTAAGGTATGAGCTGCAATGCAGACTACAAGCTGGGCCATGTCTGGCAACACCGGTGGTCACCCTTAATAAAGCTCTTGTGGTTGAAGATGTTGATATCCAGGTGTGCATGCACTTATTTTTTAGCATTAAAACTAGATCAAAATGTCAACTTTGCAAACACACATACAGGACACCATCTGTACAAACACAATTTAATCCTGTTATCTGCATGAGCCTTCAAAAAACCTGTTCAACACTGCAGAGTGTGTGTGTGGGCTGCAGGTTGAGTGTGGGTGAGAGTGTATGTGTGTATCCACCAATATTTATTAATTATGCATAAATATTATTCTCCATAACTGCACCTTAGAATGGTATATGGTGCAAAAAATATCTCTGAGGACTCTGTGTATTAGTGTGTATGTGTGTGCGTGTGCACAACAATCTGATAATTATTCACAGCTATAAAGGCCTAGCACTCACTCCTCTCCCCAACCGTCGAATTTTGCCCATGACAGAACGAAAAATCACAGCGGGGAGGACAACGAATGCAACACTCATGCAACACTGAAGCTCAAAGATGAGGGGAAGAAACAGGCAAAAATAGGTGTTTCAGTTTTTCCCCTGTTGAATATATCTTATATTAATTTATGCTGCTTTTGTTTGGACTTAAACCTACTTCTTTAAGTACAATAATATAATAATATGTCATTTAGTCAACACTTCATCATTTTTCTAAATGAGAGAGATACAATATACAAATACATAAAAAAAATATACAAAAACAGGAAGAACATGAAGTGAGTGTGTCTACATGCATCGTCTAGCAGGCCTGAACAGTCAATAGATGGAAACAATGCCAGACCTGACTAATCAATAGAGAGCAATCATGAAGAGAGAGTGATGATAATCACTTAAACAGATTGGGATCATAATCAATGACCGCACTAATTGTCCTCCATTACACAGCTGGTATTGGCACTCAGACATAGCGACACAATCAGCAGTGGAGTGAGCTTCATGTAAATCTTTGAAATCAAACATACCTTCTGAGCAAATGGCAACGTTGTGAAATCGTTTATCAAAAGTTTCTTTACAAACTGCTGAAACCATGAGTGGTGCAAACTTCCTATGCATGGCGAAGCCTGGGTGCTGTTTCTAAATTCTAACAATCTCATCCTTTAGATCCTTTTTAGATGTCCCTAATTATATTTAATGATGGTAGCTCATAGATAAACTCACAATGACATCAAAATCTGGATAACAAACTGTCTTACATCAAATTTGATCAATTTGCAGATGATTTTAAAGGCAAATAAAAGCCATAAACCATCAGAATATTGTACAGTTTGGTGCCCCTAGTGTTACTATAAAAAAGGAGCATTAAAATATCCTCAGTACTTTCAGACTGAATGGTTGTATAACCAATGACACATGTAGATTTATAATCCTGCTTAAATATTATGTATGTTTCCTGTAATGGTAACACTGTTACATAAACATCATGTTGGTTATACCTTGATTCTACGTAACAGCTCATCCTCCAAGCCTGAATGTCACAATATGTCCAGGAAGTCAGTGGGATGGAAAGTTGAAGTGCCATGTTTTTTATTAAGTGTGTGTGTGTGTGTGTGTGTGTGTGTGTGTGTGTGTCAGGACACTCGCTTCCTCCCTCAGCAGGACATTGGATGTTTAGGTTTCTGGTGTGTGTGTGTGGGGGTCTGCCTTATATCCACACTGGGGTCACACTTTTGACTTAAGACCAGTTGAATGGGGACAGCATCTGCTAATGGGGACAAAGTCCATGTCCCCCATGTCCACCTTGATTTTAGGTCAGTGGTTAGGGTTAGGGTTAGGTTGAGATTATGGTTAGGTTTAGGCTTAGGCAATTAGTTGTTGTACGTGGGCTTAGGGTAAGTTTTGAGGAAATCAAAGTTTGTCCCCAAAGGGAGGGTAAAAATGCCTAAATACCCCAAAGGTGACTTAAACCAGTGTGTGTGTGTGTGTGTGTGTGTTTGTTTATGTATGTGTAGCCTACAGCTCATACAACATGCGCAGTTTACATGTTCACACCTCTCACACTCTTTTGTCTTCCATCCATCTCTTCTCTCCTTCCTCCCCTTCCTCCTCTTTCAGTCTTCCTTTCTCTCTCTCCCTTTCTTTATCGCTCCCTTCCTCCCTTTTTTGTTTCAATTAAACGCTATCCTCCTCCCTCATCTGTTTACATGATGTCTGTTTGACTGTGTGTCCATTTCTCTTTTTTTCTGCCTCATTTGGTTTCGCTCAAACAGAAACTCACAACTCGACCACAGAAATGAGACAGTTTGACCATGGGTAAAACACCTCCCTCCACAGTAATAGCCTCAGTTGCTCATAGAACAGTCCAGAAGAGACAGTCAGACTGACCTGTTTGACGCGGTCCGGGTTGACGGTGGTCTGCGGCTGCAGGATGCTGACCGGCTCTGTCTTCTGGGTGCTTTGAGGCATCTCCCTCACCTTCTCAGCAATGAAGTCATGGACACCGTTCAGTGCCTCCACTGTCCCCTGGATCAAGCACACCCGCTCTGTCGTTCCTGCACACACATACACACACACACACACACACACACACACACACACAAATAGAGGTCAGTGCATGGCTTTAAACTGAGGGCAAAGGAGCTCATTTTAAGCTCCAGGGTGAGTGGGTGTAGACTCACAGGCAGAGGTGCACGTAAAGGTTTGAAGTTGTGCAGGAAACACTGTCCCAACTCTGATTTGAACACTGAAGCTCTCATTATTTCCAGCATTTTTATGTGCGATCGAATGAAACCAACCCTGGCTCATGCTGCTTTTTAAAAAAAAATAACTGTGAGATAAGAAAAGAAACAAGGAAATTGTAATGATCCCTGCTGGGAGCTCATGCTGTTGCAGCAGCAAATAGTAACAGCACAGAGAATACTGAATTATCAAGAAGTCAGGAATCCAAGCAGAGAAAAAGAACGTATATGTGGTCGATGATATTTAGTACGAAGCAGAAAACTAATTCGTAATTATTAGAGCAAGCATGTTGAGGAAAAACAGAAACACAACGTCTCGATAAGTCGAAAAACAGAGATAAAGCAGACTCAAAGTCAGTTTGGAGTGAAAGTTAAGTGTCTAAAATATAAATAAATAAAGGTGAAAAAATATTTCCGTTGACCTCATTTGCAGAATACAACATTTATACACTATATATATATATATATATATATATATATATATATATACAGTCATGGAAAAAATTATTAGACCACCCTTGTTTTCTTCAATTTCTTGTTAATTTTAATGCCTGGCTCAACTAAAGGTACATTTGTTTGGACAATTATAATGATAACAACAAAAATAGCTCATGAGAGTTTAATTTAAGAACTAAGGATTATTCATTTTCCATGGTTTTCTTGATAATAACCAAAATTACTTAAATTCTTACATCAATAGCTATGGCATTGTACCGCCAAAACACTACTTTTAAGCATTCCATGTTTTCTTTTCTGTTTGCTTTAAACACATGATACACACAAGAGTTAATACTTGATTGCATAACCATTGTTTTTGATGACTGCAGCCATGCGTCTTGGCATGCTCTCCACCAGCCTCTGACATTGTTCTGCTGTCACAGCAGCCCATTCCTGTTGGACAAATTCAAACAAATTTTCTTTGTTTTTGGGCTTGTGGTTCTCCATTTTGAGTTTGATGATTTTCCACAGGTTTTCAATTGGATTAAGATCTGGTGATTGAGCAGGCCAAGGCATGGTGCGAATGTTGTGGTTCTCCATCCAGGCTTTAACTGACCTTGCCGTGTGGCAAGGGGCATTGTCTTGTTGGAAAATCCAGTCATTCGAGGCAGGAAAGAGTTTTCCAGCTGATGGAAGAAGACTGTTTTCAAGGGTAGTCCTGTACTTGACCTGGTTCATTCGGCCTTCACACAATTGCATTTGCCCTGTTCCACTCAGACTGAAACAACCCCAGATCATGACTGATCCACCCCCATGTTTTACTGTAGGGGCAAGACAGTCTGGGTTGTAAGCTTCTCCAGGCTTCCTCCTAACCAGTAAGTTGGCTGGAGTGGGCATCAATTCAAAATTGGATTCATCACTGAAGAGAACCTTAGCCCAATCATCAACAGTCCAATCCTTGTGGTCTCGAGCAAAGAGTAACCGGGCCTTCCTCTGCCTTTCATTGATGAAGGGCTTCTTGCGTGCTCTGTGTGACTTCAAACCAGCTTCAACAAGTCGGTTTCGAACTGTCCTTGCCGAGCAAGTCACATTTCTCGACAGTGCCCACTCATTTTTAAGGTCCCTGGAGGTCTGACGACGATTCCTGACACAGGAGCGGATGAGTGCACGGTCATCTCGTGGGGTAGAAAGACGTTTCCTGCCACGGCCAGGTAGCAATTTGGAAGTGCCATGTTCAGCTTGTTTTTGTTGTTGTAATGAACGGCTGTCTTGGAGATCTTCAGTTTTTCGCTACCTGTCTCTCACTCATGCCAATTTCCAGCAGTGCCAAGATGGCTGCCTTTGTTGCTTCACATAATTCTTTTGTTTTAGGCATTATGTGAGAGCTGACAACTTCTGAGTTGTGCTACGGCTTGAATGTAAGCAGGAAACCACTCTAGGCCTTTGCATGTGCAGTGCTGCTTGTGACATGAAATGGCCTCTTATATACCCTGGGAATCAATTAAGCTTAAGAATGTCAAATAGGACATAAAGTATTATGTGACCAGCTACATTTTTTGTTGTGTTCATTGTATTATACGTTTAGTGGTACCAGATATTAGAATGAACAAGAAATTGAAGAAAACAAGGGTGGTCTAATAATTTTTTCCATGACTGTATATATATACACACATACATACACTTTTTCCTCTCCTGATCATATCAGAAATATCCTGTTTCCAGGATCTGGTCCAATCAGGTGTGAGCAGAGCATGTGTTTAAGCATTAACGACAGCATCTTTAAGATTTTTACCGGCTGGATAAAGTCTTATTACACAAATCAAAGAGACTCTGGGGATTTACACTCCACCTCTTCAGCAGGAGAAACTGTGATTAATGATCATTGAGAGGATGCAGCAGGAAATATAGGAAACAAAAAAATATGACTGCATTTGCTGGGTCATGTTGTATGTGAGTGCATAATGTGACCAGACACAGTGCTTTACAACATTGGAAAGTGAAATAAGGAATCAGACATTTCTAGAGTGCCGTCTGCAGTAGCACAAAGTTTTTTTTGTTGTTTTAGCTTCAGTCTCATTGATGTCCACTAAAGAGTGCACGAATCATTGCCCTTTTTATAAGACGTTGTAATTTTGTCCCAGAGTTTAAGGCAGCGGTTGGTTTCCATTCATTGCATGAGAACAAACAAACAGCAAAATAAACAGACTCTTGAAATATGTTTCACTGAAACATGAAATCCATCACAGAAAACATCAGGTCTATATTAAGTTTGCATATCATCATTCTGTGGTATAATGCAGTGGAAGTCCAGTACTTTTTTGCCAAAAACTGTGATGGTTTACTCCAGCTAGTTTAAACACTGCGCTCATGTATTTCCATACTTCACGTAATGAATGACACTGGCTGCCTGGATGATAAAACACGAGTGGAAAACATATCAGTTTGCAAAATCATTAGTCTCTATGTAAAATATGTGACTGCATGTGTATGTGTCCTGAACATCTGAAAAAAAACACCACTGTCCTTGTATTTAGTGTATTCACTATCTCTGAAAATGTTTCAGGTTAAAACTGTAAGAGAATAAATACATCAGTTTTTAGTCCAGAGAGGACAGACAGAGGAGAATCTAGGCCAATGCAAAGCCTCTCAGTCCTCTGGATCCCAACAAAACACTGACAGTAAATCTCTCTGGCTGTCTCTCCCTCTCTCTCTCTCTCACCCTTTTAGCATTTATTCTTTCTCTTTTGTCATTTCCATTTCTCTCTCTCTCTTCCTCACTCTCCTGTCCTTCGTCCCTCTCTAACTTACTCCATCCCTTATTTTTTTCCTCTTCCTCTGCCTCTTCCATGTCTCTCTCCCTCGACTCTAGTATTTAGCTCTTATCTCGGCTCAGCAGCACGTCTGTTAGCGTTTCCCGTCTCCTCCCTCTCCCTGCATTGTTGGACCAGCTCGGTTTGGCCCCGCTCGGCCCTCTGCGGTGGGGGATTGAAGGAAAAAAGCTGCACAGTGTCAGGGCAAATTAAAGACCTTTTGAATGTTTATGTTTGAATTTAACTGAAGAGCAATTCTGTAAACAACTCTGATGTCGTGGAGCTGTCAAATTTACGTAACTAATAAGATACAGTGTCAGACACGTTTGCATTAATCAAAATTAATCAAAATTAATCAAAATTATCTGCACAAATAAGCCTTCTTAAAATGAATTTAGGCTACTTAATATTTTCAAATACTTTCAATGACTTGAGATGTGAACTCGAGGATTCCTGCACACCCTGTAGACAAAGAGTGGAGTGTGTAGAGCGAAGGGTTGAAACAACAGAGGATAAAAATAAAACACACACACACACCACCTCTAGGCATTCAGAACATTTGACTACCTGGCTATGCTGGGCGCCTGTTAGCATTACAGTCATATTAATTCCCATTCCTATTTTTACAGTCTGTTGACAGCAGCGACAAACAGTCTCTGTCGACAGCAGCTGAACGCTTCAGAGGTCGAACTAACAAATAACACTAACTGTTAGCACAAGATTTCAGGTGTTATGCTAACGCTTTGTTGGTGAACATTCTGCATTTAAGTCACTGTTAGTGAGTGTGTGTGTGTGTGTGTGTGTGTGTGTGTGTGTGTGCGTGTGAGTGTGTGTTGATTCTGAGAAAACTGGCCTTTGCCTCTCCCCGACAGCTGGTGCCCTCTGGGTAATCTGGACTCGTCCAATCACAGACGAGGATTAGCAGGCCATTGTCTTGGCATCAGTGTGTGACAGTCTCTATGTGTAACTTGTGTGTGTGTGAATTCATATTAAAAATATATATATATATATATATATATATATATATATTTAAAATATATTATATTATATTAAAGATGAATTCATATTCATATAATACAAAAAATAGCTGCTTTATGCATCATGAATGCAAACATGGCTAATTAAACCAACTGTGCAGCATTATGGTCCATCCAGGTGTTGCCGTGGTAACACCGCAGATGCAGTATGTTAAAGTGGCTTCCTAATGCAAACACACACACACACACACACACACACAGACTCACAGGCGCAGTCACGCCAAACCAGCTCCAACACAACAGTTTAGACATCCATCAGTGATGGAGAGCGAGCTCTGTTGGCAGTAGCTTCAGTACTGGTCCCACTGGTGGAAGACATCACCGTCTGTGTGTGTGTGTGTGTGTGTGTGTGTGTGTGTGTGTGTGTGGGAAACTTTTTTTTTCCAAAACCGACATGCCATGGCTGCTGAAGCAATATCTGTTCAGTGTTGTTGAGACTGCGTTTACATACCGTAACAAGTTTATGAGACTGTTGTTGCTCTTATAGACACAGAACAACAACACTGTATGCAGTTTTTTTTCCACCGCAACAGGAAAATAACAAAACGTTAATTTTAACTTTACTGTCACTCCAGCCCTGATGAGGAGCTGAAACTGATTTTTGATTCCAGGTGAAGCCAGCAGCGCTGTCAATCATGACTGGTCCTGTGGTTGCATGGCAACATGGTTTACTGCAACAAAAGAAGAACCACCAAATGCAGCTACAGCAGCTGATCATTATCACTGACTGTATTTCATGTAACAGTCCTGATTCTTTTGAATGAGGTGGAGTGAAGAAACAAACCAGGGTTTATTATAGTGTTTGGGAAAGTGCAGCAAACCAACAGGAGTCACGGTTTGTAATATTATAAATACTTCCTGAGAAGAAACAACTGCACCAGTGCCAGCGAGGGACTAAATACAGCTTACATAGGGAGCAGCGCCACACATGATAAACCTGCAGACCAGCAGTGGACAGAAAGTAAAAGAGCTTCAATGACTGGAGCTCTTGTTTCTATCAGAGGGTGAGGATTGAAAAGCGAGTGTCTGCAAAATTCATACCAGACATGAATTTCAGTTCACAATTTCCACAGTGACCAAGTGACCCTGCACTACTTCGTTCAACACAAAAACACTCATCATCATCATCGTGATCCAGGCTGCGGACCCTGGCAGTTGTTTTTATTAAAGTCTAAGTAGCATGACTCACTCCTTCCTCCTCTGCTCTCCTCCTCCTCCTCCTCCTCCTCCTCTCCCTGATGACCAGAGAGGCACAGTGAGCTGCTTCTCCTCTGATTTCTGACTCACAGGAACACACAGCAACATCTGCACGCTGAGTAAGATGATGCACATCAATGCTGCTGGTTAAACTCCAGGATGAGCAGCAGGAGGAAGCCCCTTGGTGCTAATAATCGAACACGTCAGAGATCAGAGAAACTTGATCTTGCAGTGGGAGGGCACACATTTGCCCTCTGCTGCTTAAAGAGAAGGAAAATACATCACTATTGTTTTTAATGAATATGGTTCATGTTTTGCAGACACAATCTCAAAGATGGAGCAGAAAAGCTCAGCTGTTTCTGCCCTGTGGAGTAAATACTCAGCGGTGTGGTGTACCAGTGTGACCCCACACTGACCGCTGCACTGATGTAGAGGTGGTGGCTCCTCACTGTAAAGATGACTTAGTGTCTCTCAGCCTGTTAGTTGTAGTAAAGTGGTCAACCTGCAGCCTGCCTTAGATTACAATATGCACAAATTAAAGGAAGTTCAGTTTATTCGTCATGGTAACATAGTGTCTGCAGAGAAAGCTCACATAAGCTTACATACTTTCTTAAAACAGCTGATGAATAAAAGATAATTCACGCCTTTGTATTTGAGCTCAGACACTCTGAGTGGGAAAAAAAATCTCCTGATCCAGTGAATCAAAAGTTAAGGATGGGTTTTCGAAAAGCTGTTGCGACAAACTGGGCCACAGAGGAATTTTTTTAAGGCCACGATGTAAAAAAACATGACCTAAAATGTTTTTATTCCTTCTTGGTTTATTAATGTTGTTTATCAGCTCAGACACCCACTAACGACATAAACAGTTTCCTCTGTATAGTCATGCTGAAAACCAGCCGCTAGTGCAACTATGATGTAAAACATGTTGTCAAATATATTCTGGTGAATTCCTTCAAAGAGACCCCCAGAGAGTGTTTTAAACATCCCTGAAGTTCCCTTTTGGTCGTGAGTTTCCTAAACTTTTTTAATATTTGAAAAATATCAGCAGAGACGAGCAGAACGGACGGAGAGAATAGACGAGAAATGACAGCATCGCCAGAGGTCTCGTGTTCACAGGTACATGATGTTCATCCCCTGCTGCTCTGAGATGTACGGCCTGATGGAAATAACATCAGCAGGAGAGAGAGAAGACAACTGACAGAAACAGATAGAGAGCTTCACACGACTTCTGTCACATTCTGAACACATCAAGCTGAGGTGAGGGTGGTGGTGGTAGGGGCTGGGGGGCAGAGAGAAATGGACAGAAATCAGCACCGATTCACAGCAGAAAAGTCAAAATGGAGTGACACCAGAGAAACATGGAGACACAGGGAGACGAGCAGAGAGGCTGATGGACTGGAGAAAGGAACCTTTGTGAAACCTGTCACAACAAAGTAACATCAGAAAAAACAGAGAGGAAGGGAGACAAAAAATATCCTGCAAGATGTACAGAGAAACTAAAAAAGGGACAGCGAGACATAGCTGTCTTTAGGATGCAAGAATTTGGTTTGGCATTACTATTAAATAGTTTTTTCTTTCTTTATCACTAGACAGACACATTGCATCTTTTTGCATCAAACATTTTTGCACTGCTGTTTTACTCTGTCTATTTTTACAAATAACTTTCATTATCACAAATAACAAAAAATGAATGGAAATACTCAAAACATTATGTTGATGGAGATCCAGGCAGAGGGATACGAACAGAGACTGATAGCTCTTTATAACATAATATCCAACTGCTGATTGGAAGCACAGTGAGACGTGGAGGCTGATTTAATATAAGCTCATTAAATGGATCTCCTTAGGCTGCGGATAAGCTCAGGTTAACTGGCTACCTTTAATCAGATCGGTTGGATTAGCCGACTGTTAGGGGTGCAGCTCAACACCTTGTTGTTATGGAGGGTTAAAGAGTACATAAAATGGCTTACAGGACTACAGTATCAGGAGAAACTGTGAGAGGAGAAACCAAGTAAAGTCATGAAGACAAAAGGTCAGCTGGAGAGCCTGATGCTCGCGTATCATGAGCCTGTTGATCACAGCCGTATAAAGTTTCCACTATGTGACAGACATTTCACTGTCAGTCTACATCTCTCATGAAAAGGTTTATATTAAAGGCTGAGTTAAAATAAGTGAGAAAAACTTTCCCCAGCACTAAAAACTTAAGTAAATATGGCTTTCTGGAATCAATGTTTTATAATAACTAAACTGACATTATGAGTCTCATTGAAATGCAGTCAGATTATTAAAATTCTAAAAAAGATATTATTACCAAGATCTATCTATCATTAGGTGGATTTTAATAAGCCATGTGCAACCCTATGAGGATAAGCGGTAGAAAATGGATGGATGGATAGATGGATGCAAAGGAAAACCGGCCTCCTGACAGTGAGAGACGGATGTATTCATTGACTGACACTTCAATAAGCCAATGGACACAACTGCACAGACCTCTGTATCCAGTTTAAAAGGTTTTATGGCCCAATGAGGCGGTCCAGCTGTGGAGACAAAAGCAGACAGATGGAGGGATGAAGGGATGAGGAGTGGGAGAGAGAGAGGGTGTCATTTGTTCTTGACACTCTTGTTGATTGACAGGATAGATAGATAGATAGATAGATAGATAGATAGATAGATAGATATGTTGCATAACTGCTGCTGCAAAGTTTGTCCTAAAACTAAACCAGCGGAGGAGGCGGTCAGTCTCCCCTTGACTGATCTTATTCTGTTACCTTGGCAACTGACAGTCTCAAACGCCCACCCGGCCCATGCAGATACACTCGCACACAATTGCAAATTTGTGCCAAACACACACTCTTTCATGCAGCTGGGCAGCTGTTGGTGATGTCATGAGTTGTTATTCCAACAGAAAGAGTGAGAGAGGGGGGAGAGAGAGCAATACTGCATGTGCTGATGTAATCAGCAGCAGTAAGGGAACTTGGACCTGTTCTCTGCTGCAGCCGAGCAATTCTTCATCAGAGAGATAAGAGGATGAGGAGGATGGGAAGGAAGAGAGCAAAGATGGAAGGAAGCAGGGACAGGATGAAGAACAGGCAAGGAAAAGGAAAACAAGCAAATCAGAGCTCAATTGCAGCTTATGTGGATGAAAATGTGATGGCTGCTTTGTAATGACCACCCCCCTCAACATGGCACACTGCTTTGACTGGTCTTTACCGAGTTTAAATCAAAGTTTTTCTCAGGTGCAAACACAAAAATCCTACAATGCATATTTCCAGAATTCAGCGTCTACTGCAGCCGGATGTTATTTTGTGATAAGAAAACCCATTTTCATTTTCAAACCCTCCATGCTCCTCGTGGGTCCTTCACAGCACTATAACGACATTTCAAGAGTTGAGAAACCAAATGTACAAAGTACAGGAGGAACAAAGATGACTCCCAAAAGTAACACACAGAGCGCCACAATAAACAGAGCCAAAGTGCTGCACAAATGCTTAGAAGATGGAAACAAAACATATAGAAATAAAACCGATGTTTATGACCAAAATCCACCAGAGAGCATGTGTCATGGTGGAACATGTTCTCACAGAGTTGTGTTCTGCCATCTGTCTTTTTGCATTTCCTATGTTCCCTTGTCTCCTTGTGTTATTTCTTATAATCAGGCTTTAAGAGCAGCGCCATGGACAGTAAAAACATGGTTTCCTGTCAGCCTCTCTCTCCCTCAGTTGGAGCTCGCTCACCCCCACCTTTATCTGTCCCGAGGTCCGGCAGTGACGGAGCATTTGGTGAAAGGAATAAGGCAAGTCTCTAAAGAATAACAAAAGAACCGAGAAGAAAAGGCAGGAATTCCTCTGCTGTGATGTAATGCCTTTCACTTGGAGGAGCCCTGCTGCTCTCCATCCAGTCTCCACCTCCACGTCCTTCACTTCTCCAACCATACAGAGTCTTGGTCCTGGGTATCTGCATGCTTCATCCACATGTTTAAAGCTAGCCACACTAACAGGAGCAGCCATGCTGTGACTTCACAGGAAACAGTCCTGACGTCCCCACTTCCTCACTTCCTGTTCAAATACATGCATCATTTTCAACAAGTCTATAAGTTCCTGATGGGACTTTGCAGGATTTGATAGTCATTTAACTAAATAGAAGAGGGGATGATCATTTTCATTTTCTCTGCACTTTCCCCCTCTGTTCAGCTCTCCTCCCATTTCCCATAATCCATCCCCCCTCTCTCCCTCCCTCCTCTCTTTTTTGTCTTTCTTTCTTTGGCAGCAGGATTGGTGTTACCCAAGTGATCTGACCCATGCCGAGCAAACAGCTGAACAGATGCCATGACTTCCTCTCTTTTACTTCATCCTATCTCTTCTCACCCTTATTTCTTGCTCTCCTCTTTTCTCCTCTCTGTCCCTCCATCACTGTGTTGTACCTGCTGTCACATTCATATAAAAGCTGCCAGCCTCTCCTCAGCAACAAGTGCAAAACAAAAAATGGAGACCTGCAAAACCTGGAGAGGAAAATACAGACATCTTAGAACACTTGGAAATATATACAATATATACATACATATACAGCAACAACTAACCATGCTCATTTTGATTCCTTCACTAACTCAACAACGTTCTACAGGTGAGGCAAAAATGTTAAAAGCAGTTTAAGCAGGAG